>JXCR01148160.1:409205-443521 GCA_002079205.1 Phalaenopsis hybrid cultivar | reverse complement strand
TATATATATATATATATATGTATGGGTTACCTCCCATAAAGCACTTGGTTTAACGTCGTCAGCCTGACATATCATTTGTTTAGTTGGGTTAACTTAATATTAAAAATTCTTTAAATTGCAGTATGAGCCCTTCATAATAATGTTTCAACCGATGCCCATTAACTTTAAAAATCTTTCCAGTTTTAGGATCTTTAATAACAATAGTTCTATAATGATAAACTTTAATTACTTTAAATTGTCATAACTATCTGAATTTCAGTTTTCCTGCAAATAATCTTAATCTTGTATTATGTAATAAAATTTCTTGTCCAGGTTCAAACTTCTTTTAAATAATCTTTCGATCATGCCATATTTTCATTCTCTTTATAGATTTTTGCATTATCATATACTTCATTTTTAATCACCTCAAGTTCATTGAGTTGCAATAATCTTTTCTCACCAACATCCTTTAAATTAAAATTAAATTCCTTAATAGCCCAAAATGTTTTATGCTCCAATTCTACTGGTAAAAACTTCTTTTTCATGTTCAAACTTCTTTTGAATAATCTTCCAATCATACCATATTTTCATTATCTTTATAGATTTTTGCATTATCATATGCTTCATTTCTAATCTCTTCAAGTTCATTGAGTTTTAAGAATCTTTTCTCACCATCATTCTTTAAATTAAAATTAAATTTCTTAATAGCCAAAAATGCTTTATGCTCCAATTCTACTAGTAAGTGGCATGTTTTTCCAAAGATAAGTCTATATGGGGACATTCATATAGAAGTTTTAGAAGCAGTTCTGTATACCTATAATGCAGTATCTAATCTAGACCAATCCAATTTATAAGAATTTACAACTTTTTTCTAAAATTTGTTTATTTTCCCTATTTGATATCTCTGCTAGACCGTTAGTCTGAAGATGATAAGCAGTAGAGAACTTATGCATAATATCATATTTCTTAATTGATTTTTTGATTCACTTATTCCTAAAATGAGATCCTCCATCCATAATAATTACTCTCAGGCATTCCATATCTTGTAAAAATATTTTTAATTAAAAATTTAGAAACACTCCGAGCATCACATCTAGATACAACAATAGCTTCAATCCTTTTGGACATATAATCAACAATAAGTAATATAAATAAATTTCCAAATGGTGGAATAAATTATCCCATAAAATGTAATCCCCACACAAAAAATTTCAACTTATAATGCGTAATTTAGAGGCATTTCATTTCTTCTAGAAATATTTCTTACTAAATGACATTGATCTCATGTTTTAATAAATTTATTAATATTTCTAAAAAGAGTAGGCCAATAAATTCCAGCTTACAAAATCTTATATTGAGTTTATTTCTTTTCAAAATGTCCTCCAAATTCAGAATCATGGCATCTTTCAATTATCTGTTGAGTTTCTTCATAAGGCACACGCCTTCTAATAATTAGATCTTTACATTATTTATATAAATATGGGTTATCCCAGAAATAAAACTTTGACTCATGTATAAATTTTTTCAATTGTGATTTTTTAATATCAGGTGGTAGAATATCACTTACAATATAATTTAATATATCAGCATACCACGGTACATCCATTTCATCAATACTATATAATTGTTCATCAAGGGAATTTTGTAAAATTTCATTAGCAAAATTAGTTAATATTTCTCTTTCTAGTCTAGATAATGATCAGTTATTTGATTATCATTTCTCTTTCTATCAAATATGGTAAAATCAAACTCTTACAATAGAAGTATCCATCTAATTAATATTATTTAGTATCCTTCTTTTGCATCAAGTATTTAATAGCAGAATGATCTGTATGCACTATACATTTAGTTCCAATTAAGTAAGGTGCAAATTTATCAAAGGCATAAATAATAGCGAGTAACTCTCTTTCAGTACTAGTGTAGTTAATCTAAGCATTATTTAGACTTTTACTAGCATAATATATTACTTTAAAAACTTTGTTGTGTCTTTGTACTAACACAACCCCAATAGCATAATCACTAGCATCACACATTATTTCAAACGGTTTTTCCCAGTCAGGTGGAACTATTATAGGTGTAGTGATTAATTTTTCTTTCAATAATTCAAATGTTTTTATGCATTCCTCATTAAAATCAAATTTTATGTCTTTTTCTAAAAGTTAGCATAATGGCATAGTTTTTTTCTCAAAAAAATTTATGTAACGCTTGTATAAATGAACATGAATTAATAGGAGGTGGTAATTTTTCAATAACTTGAATTTATGCACGATCTACTTCAATGTCATTTTCAAAAATTTTATGTTCAAGTACGATTCCTCCTACAACCATAAATTGACATTTTTCCCAATTTAATATTAAGTTGATTTTTTCACATACTTCCAGAACTTTTCTAATTATTTAAACATAATTCAAATGAAGTTCCAAATGCCGAAAAATCATCCATAAACACTTCCATTCCATGTTCAATAAAATTGTTAAAGATTGACATCATACATCTTTAAAATGTTGCAGGTGCATTGCATAGTCCAAAAGGCCTTCTACGAAAAGCAAATGTTCCGTATGGGCTTGTAAATGTTGTTTTCTCTTAATCATTTGGAGCAATTGGAATTTTGTAATAACCAGTATATCCATCTAAAAAGTAATAATATTTGTTCACAGCCAATCTATCAAACATTTGGTCTAGAAAGAGTAAAGAAAAGTGATCTTTTTTGGTGGTCATGTTTAATTTTCAATAGTCAATAAAAATTCACCAACCAGTAACTTGTCTTATTGGTATTAATTCATTTTTCTCATTTTCTTCAACTGTCACTCCTTTTTTTTTCGGAACACAGTGAATTGGACTTACTCAAGCACTGTCTAAAATAGGATATAAAATTCCAACATCTAGCCATTTTAATTTTTTTTTTAACAACTTATTTCATTATTGGGTTAAATCTCCTCTGAGGATCAGCTTTAGGTTCATATTATTCATCTAATAGAATTATGTGCATACAAATAGAAGGAGTAATTCCTTTAATATCTGCTAAAGTCCATCCAAAAGCCCTTTTATATCTTTTCAACATCTCTATTATTTTTTTGTTCTTGAATTTCAGTTAATTCAGAAGATACAATAACATGTAATGTTGATGACTCTTCTAAAAACACAAAATTTAAATGGGCAGGTAATATTTTCAGCTCAAGTTCAGGTGGTTTAATACTTGAAGGAATAAGATTTTTATTATCATTTTCCAACATGTCTAAAGTTTCAAATTTGCCCTGAATATAATCCAAATCTTCTTCTTTTATTTCATCCTTATTTTCAAAAAATTATCCTTCCTTTAATTTGTCTTCAAACTCATTCTTAAATTACTCATTACTCAAATAATCAGTTAATTCCATCCCATAACATTCATTTTCTTTTTCTATTGCTAGATATTTTATAGCTTTTGCAATATAAAATGTTACTTCTTGATCATTAACTCTTATTATTAATTCTCCTTTTTTCACATCTATCATAGATTTCCCTATTGGATGAAATGGTCTCCCCAAAATAATAAGAATTTCTTTTTCTTCCCTATATCCAATACTATAAAGTCTACAGGGATTCAGGGAAAATAAATTTATCCATTTTTACTAATATAGCTTTTATAACTCCTTTTGGATAAGTTATTGATCGATCAGCTAACTGAAGAGTTATAGTAGTAGGGAAAATCTCTCCCAAATCTAAATGTTTAAAGATCAATAAAGACATAAGATTGATACTCGCTCCTAAATCGCATAAAGTTTTTCCAAAAAAAAATTCACCAATAGCACAAGGTATAGTTGATACACCTAAAATATATAGTGTTTTAAGACACATTTTTATATTTATTTTTGAGATATTACGCTTTAATGGAAGGTATTTTTGTGTTTTTTTTTTAGGTATAGGTAAAAATGTGAAAAATGCTTAAAGGTGTGAAAAAGGATCAAATTTGAAGCAAATAGGTGAAAAATGTACAAAAGTGTTTTGGTGCCTAAGCGCAGGGTAAACAGAGAAGGCACTGCCTAAGCGTCAGAGGCCCCGCACTTAAGCACCAGTGGCAGTTATTGGATGAGTAAATTCATTTTTTGCAAGTTTTAAAGAGGTTTTTGAGGAATTTATTAGCTTAATAGGTGGTTACAACCACCATGGAAATAAATTATTGCGAAAGGATGCATCTCTTGGGGAAATACATCGAATCAAGACATATTTTGAAGAGATACCAAAGAACCTTTTGGAGAATTATAAAAGGAAGAAGATTGGGACTTTGAAAGAGGTCCTGAAAGTACTAGAAAAGTTTTGAAAGTTCAAAAATTGGAGAGTTAGTTCGAGAGATTTTCAGGCACCACATATTTATTTTTTTTATTTTAGTTTTATATTGAGAGTATTGTAAAAGAGAAGAGATTCAAAGGAACTTAAAGAGTTTTTGGAGGACTTGAGATAAGTTTTTATCTTTTGTTTAGACTACTTTTGGTTTTAATTGAAACTTGTTGTTGGTTTAACAATGATTTCTACTTTTAAACTAAAGCCATTTGTTTTAGACTACTTTTAGTTTAAATTGAGACTTGTTGTTGGTTTGACAATGATTTCTACTTTTAAACTAAAGTGTGGGTTTTAATTGAGACTTGTTGTTGGTTTGACAATGATTTCTACTTTTAAACGAAAGTGTGGTTTCTTTAATCGAGACTTGTTGTTAGTTTGACAATGATTTCTTCTTTTAAATTAAAGTGTTGTTTTTCTCCATGGATTCTGAGTAGTTTTCTTTATCTTTCTTCTTAAAATGATAGGTAATTAAGTTTCTCCATGGATTCTGAGTAGTTTTCTTTATCTTTCTCCTTAAAATGATAAGTAATTAAAGTGATGGATGGCATGGATTTTGAGTAGTTTTCTTTATCTTTCTTCTTAAAATGATAAGTAATTAAGTTTTAGATTTTGAGTAGTTTTCTTTATCTTTCTTCTTAAAATGATAAGTAATTAAGTTTTGGATGAGACTTTAATCAAGACTTGTTGTTGGTTTGACAATAATTTCTTCTTTTAAACTAAAGTGTGATTTTATTTTCTCCATAGATATGAGTAGTTTTCTTTATCTTTCTTCTTAAAATGATAAGTAATTAAGTTTTGGATGGAAGTACTGAGTAGTTTTCTTTATCTTTCTTCTTAAAATGATAAGTAATTAAGTGTTGGATGGAAGTTCTGGAGAGTATTGATCTTTAATGTTGGAAGAATTTATGATGATTTAAATCCATGTTTCATTTACTTCTTGATTTGGCCAATCCATATGTTAAAATTTGTTGTGAGAACATGTAAGAATCAGATCATTTACTTCTTGATTTGACCAATCCAGATGTTAAAATTTGTTGTGAGAACATGTAAGAACTGAGCCGACCATTTACTTCTTGATTTGGTCAATCCAGATGTTAAAATTTATTGTGAGAACATGTAAGAACCAGGATGGTAATGTCTCAGTCAACAATTGAAAAGAATCACATGAGATTGTATGAATGAGAATGTAGTTCATATGATTGAGTGCAAATAAATAGGGAAATACTCATTGAAGGGTGTAGAGTTAGAAGACTTTAAAGTGACAGGTTAAAGCCCCCAACTTGGTTTATTGTTTTAGGTTCTAATACGAGATGAAGCCCCTAGGTGGATGGAATCGAGGGAACTCTAGAGTGAGAGCTAGTATCTTCTTTGCCTAGCCGGTCTTCAGAACTATTCAAACTTTAAATTAGCCAATATTCTTTATAGCATCTCTAGTAAGGGTAAATAGGTTATGATACGAGATGTTAGCCCCCAGGTGGAGGGAATTAATGGAACTCTAGAGTGAGAGATGGTATCTTCCCTACCTATTAGCCTTGAGGTGGAGAGAATCGAGGGAACTCTAGAGTGAGAGCTAGTATCTTCCCTGCCTAGCGATGCTAGCCCCCGGGTGGAGGGAATCGAGGGAACTCTAGAGTGAGAGCTGGTATCTTCCCTGCCTAGGCGGTCTTCAGAACTATTCAAACTTTAAATTAGTCAATGTTCTTTATAACATCTCTGCCTAGCCGGTCTTCAGAACTATTCAAACTTTAAATTAGCCAATATTCTTTATAGCATCTCTAGTAAGGGTAAATAGGTTATGATACGAGATGTTAGCCCCCAGGTGGAGGGAATTAATGGAACTCTAGAGTGAGAGATGGTATCTTCCCTACCTATTAGCCTTGAGGTGGAGAGAATCGAGGGAACTCTAGAGTGAGAGCTAGTATCTTCCCTGCCTAGCGATGCTAGCCCCCGGGTGGAGGGAATCGAGGGAACTCTAGAGTGAGAGCTGGTATCTTCCCTGCCTAGGCTCGAGATGTTAGCCCCCAGGTGGAGGGAATTAAGGGAACTCTAGAGTGACAACTCGTATCTTCTCTGCCTAGCCGATCTTCAGAAATTCAAACTTTAAATTAGCCAATGTTCTTTATAGCATCTCTAGTAAGGGTAAAGAATATTATTGATCATATTTGGCACAACACAATATGCATACTTCCACAACAGAATTCCTATACTTAATACTGATTCATGATAAGCAGAAATATATGTTCATATTTAGTGTTTTTCTTCTATAAAAACTTAAGTTATCTTTTTAATGTTGTACTATTTTTTTCAAAATATTAAAATTACCAAAAATATTTAAACTTTCTTTACGGAAAAAATGTCTTTAGTTTAAATAATTATCTTTTCAAAAATAGAAAGTTTTCCAAAAAGTGCATATTGCATATCTTCTCTGTGGGTTAGATATTCAGGTCTTAATCAGAAAGTCATATATTACTTCATAACGATATGTATACTTGCGTAGTATCCCAACATAAATTAAAAGTTAATTTCTTATTTTTCTTCAGGATCAAGTTTTTGGTTTTGTTGTGAAATAAGGAAATACAAGTGGAAAATATAATCAGAATTATTTTTATACTGTTGTATATAAGCAATTATCGGGGATCAATAGTAAAACTACCAGGATCTTTTAATTTTTCAGGAAGCTTTTTCTGAATAATAGCAATACACTCTTCACTGAGTGCAATGGTCTCATGATCTGTAACCTTCTTTTTCTTGTTTAGTATATCCTTCATAAATTTAACATAACTTGGCATTTTTTCCAAAGCTTCAACAAAAGGAGTACATCCTTCATAAATTTCACATAACTTGGCATTTGTTCCAAAGCTTCAACAAAACTAATTTACGTTAACTTCTTAAGGATTTCCAAAAATTTTGTAAATTGTTTATCTTTATTCTTCTGTTTCAATCTTTGAGGAAACGGAGGTAATGTTTTTTTAATTGACCTTGTGTTTGTTCATTTTCATTTTGGTCACTATCCATTTCTTTCTTCTCTTCATCAACTTCAGTTTTTCTTTGGATCTTGTTTTCAACTTATTTTCCACTTCATAATTAAATAACTTTAATTTGCTCCTTCTTTTGATCTTTTGGATTAACTTCCACTGTACTTGTAAGAATTCCATAATGTTTGTTAATAAGTGCAGTAGCAATATGCCCTAATTGATTTTCAGCATTTTTAATAGCAGCCCCTTGATTTTGTATTTGATTTCCCATGTTCAACATTACTTCTTCCATCGTCAACTTCTTTTCCTTAACTTGTGGGTTAGGATTAGAGTTAAATATAGGAGTATAATAAGGTTGATAACTAGGATTTCCTTGGTTGTTCAATTTTCTGAAGGGATTCATCGAATTGTTATAATTATTCCAACTAAAATTACGGTGATTTTTCCATCCATGATTATTAAAGTTAGAATAGGGATGTTTATTTCAATTATTTATAGCATTTAAAGTTTCATAAGATGATTGAGTATCAATGATCTATCCTAGTGAATTTTCCTCTAAAAATAGGGGTATTTGAGAATAGTTCAATCCTATTTGATCAATCTTTTTCAAAATAGCAGTAATTTGAGATGTTAAAATAGACATTGCATCCGAATCATGAATACTAGATACTCTTTTAGGATTTTCCCTTTTAGAGGGTCATTGAAAATTGTTAGTAGTCATTTCTTCAATTAAAGAATTTGCTTCATCAAAAAGTTTTGACATTGTGATCCACCCGCAGCAGCATCTATAATAGATCTAAGTGATCCTACTAATCCATTATAAAATATTTCAATTATTAACCAATCTGGTAGAGCATGATGTTGACATTTTTTAAGAAGATCTTTAAATCTTTCTCAAGCTTCATATGTTGATTCCTCTTCAAATTGACAAAAAGATGTAATATTATTTCTAAGCTTAGCAGTTTTTAGGGTGGAATATATTTAGCTAAGAATTTTTGTGATAGTTCTCCCCACGTTCTGATAGATCCAGGTGCTAATGAATTTAACCAAGCCTTAGCTTTATCCTTTAATGAAAAAGGAAAAAGTTTAAGTGTACCAACATCATTAGACACTCTGTCATATTTAAAAGTAGCACAACTTTCAAGAAAACTAGCAAGATGTAAGTTTGGATCTTTAATAGTTATTCCTCCAAACTGATTGTTTTGTACCATTTGGATAATAGCAAGTTTAAGCTCAAAGGAATTAGCAACAACTTCAGGATTTTGGATTGTCAAGTGAAGTTCATCTTTTGTCGGATTAGCATTATCTTTTAAAGGTCTTTATCGATTTTTATTTATTTGATTATTTAAGTTACTTGCCATTTTATTTAAATTTTTAATTTCTTTTTTTTTTGTTTTTGAACTTTTTTAATAGTATGTTCTAATTTTGAATCGTAAGGCACTAAACCTTCAGATCCAATATTTCGCATAAACAAATATATTAAGCAAAGAAAAATTTCTTAAAAATACTCTTAAATAAAAATATATTTTCTTTTTGGATTTTTGAAGAAATTTTTAGAAAACAAGTTTCTATTTTTAGAAAGTCTTATTTAAACTTTTAGATTTATTAGAGAAATATCGTAGTGTAGTTCTTATATAAGTTCATATTTGAGTAATTTTCTTTTATGTTGTCTTGTAGTAATGTATGTGTATTTTAGGCTCTAAAGAACTAATGTCCTATGATTATGAAATAGAAAGAACTATTAGAAACATTAAAAAAATAAAAAATATAGAAAAAGATCAAAAATTTTAAAAAATAGCAAATCAAAATAATCAAAATGCTGAAATCGATCAAGTGTTTATACCTTTAAGGGATTATGCAAACCCTACAATAGATGAACTTCATTGTAATATTTAAAAACCTGCTGTAGTGGCTAAGTCATTTGAACTTAAACCTGTTATATCCAAATGGTATCAAAAAATCAATTTGGGAGAGCACCAACTGAAGATTTAAATTTACATCTTACCAATTTTATAGAATTGCGTGCTATTTTTAAATATGACAGTGTATCAGATGATGCTATAAGATTCATACTTTTTCCTTTATCACTTAGGGAAATAAGGTTAAGATATGGTTAAATTTGTTAGCACTTGGATCTATCAGAACTTAGGATGATTTAGCGCAAAAATTCGTTGCTAAGTATTTTTCACCATAAAAAACTGTGAAGTTTAGGAATGGTATTACATCTTTTTGTCAGTTTGAAGGGGAATCTAGTTATGAAGCATGAGAACAATTTAAAGAACTACTAAAAATGTGTCAACACCATACTATACCAAATTGGTTAATAATTCAAATCTTTTACAATGGATTCACTGTATCTTTTAAATCTATCATCGATGCTGCTGCTAGTGGTTCATTGTTGTCAAAACCATTTCGTGATGCTTTTGCATTAATTGAAGAGATAACTATTAATAATTTTGAATGGCCTTCTGAGAGGATAAATCATAAGAAAGTAGTAAATATTCATGAATATGATGCTTTTGTAATGTTAGCAAATCGGTTGCTGCAATTTCAAGGAAGTTAGATCTATTCGGAATGAACTTTTCTCAACCAATTTCATTGATTAAAGAGAATTCATTAGGTCAAATGATAGATTCTCAAACATCATTAGAAACTTTGAATGTCATAAAAAATAAGCCAAATAACCCATATTCAAACAATTATAACCTAGGTTGGATAAACCACCACCTCCATTTTCTCAGAGATTTCATAAACATATGTTAAATAAATAATTTTCAAAATTTCTGGAAATTCTTAAAAAGCTTACGAATAATATTCCATTTGTTGAAGCCTTAGAACAAATACCAAGTTATGTGAATTTTATGAAAGATATTCTTAATTGGAAAAAGATGTTTAAAGATAACGATATTGTTGCATTTAGTGATGAGTGCAGTGTATAATTCAAAAAAAGTGATCCCGAGAATATAATTGTGTAAAAATTATAAAGTTGACTCCGCTATGAAATGGTGTCAAAAGTTTAATGCAATATTTTATGAATAAGAAATTTAAGCAAATAATGTTGTGACTCTACGCAAGTATACGTATCATTATTAAGTAATAAAGGACTATCTATTTAAGCCCCAAATATCAATCTCACGAGAAAAGTTTAAATTTTGAAATCATAAATTTACTGGGAAATTCATAGAAAGTCAAAACAAAATTACTGTCACTAATTTTGCATGTTGAGATATTATTAGAACTAAATTATTTAATTAATAACAAAATTGAAATATAAACTTTAAATAGTAAGTACTAAACTATTAAACTATGTTTATGTGATGAAAATTTCTTATGTAAAAAAGTATCTTTCTCACTACAATGAGGTTTTGGTAAAATGAGATTAGATAAATGGTTCAAATATGTATTGTGTCAAATAGGAACAGTTTTAATTATCTACCCTGATACAGTGTTATAGAAAATTATTGGCTAATCTCAAGTTTAGTCCCTAAATTCGTCGCTAGACTATGAGGATATTGGCCCCCACTCCAGAGCTCCCACTTCCCTTCACCCGAAGTTTAACTCTCACTTTAGTTTTTAAACATCAAGATCGAATTGGGGATTCTAGTCTGTCACCCTAAATATTCTCCAATTCTTCACCCAACAAAGTATATTTCCCTATTTATTTGCACTTAATTCCATGAACAAAATTCTCCTTCATGGAATCAAATGTGATCTTCACTGTATTGTAGGACTCATACTCCATTTATCAGATCATATGTTTCACAACATATTTTAACAATTCAATTCGTCTGATCAAAAATTATATTAAGTTTGGAGTTGAAACATCATCACAATTTATTTTGTATGTCAATATTGGCACATCCATATTATCTCTTCATTTCACCGTATCTCAGAGTAGGGAGAAAGATAAAGTAAACTACTCAGACTTCATGCAAAACATACAACAAAACACAAATTTCATATATAAAAGAAAGTTCATACAACACTAATAAACAACCAATACTTATCTGAAACTCTTTCTTAAAGCAAATCCTTTGTAGCCTCTTCTAGGAAATGTAGGAAGAAGAAATCTCTCACTTTTCTCCTTCTTCAACACTCGTAGAGAAGAATTCACACTTAATCTCACCACAAACTCTAAATTATAAGAAAAATGGACTTTAAATGGTTGTGGAATGAAAAATGGAACAATGTGTGATGCGTAGAAGGTTGAAATGGGACAATTAAATGTCACGAAGAGACTTTTCTAATCAATTTTGGCCCCAAATAAAGCTTAGAGTCGGTTCTCCAATAGGTGCCTTCAAAAACTCTTCAAAAAGAGTCCAACTTCGTCGAATCTTCTAGAAATAAGAGCGACACCGACATTGGCGCCATCGGCGCTAGTGATCTGCAATTTAATTCGATGCTCTCTTTCAAACGGCGCCATCAGCGCTGCTTCTGGCATTGTTGACACCGAGTAAAATTCACCATTTGAGCATTGTTTTTCAAAAACACCATTTTGACTCTAAATTCCATCCTTTTTGCTTCTTTTTTGCTTCAAGTCCTAAAAATCAATAACCTGCAAAAAAACAAAAAAATATCATCTATTAAAGTGCAATATTACAAAACATGAGTATAAAATATATGTTTAAAAATGCATATATTTTTGGTGTAACAGAAAGCTTCCTAAAAAGCTTAAAGATTTTGTTAGCTTAACAAGTCTATGTGTAATAGAAGACATTTTATTAGAAAGTTTTATGTGATTTGGATGCAAGCATTAACCTTATGCCATTATAAATATTTAAAAGATTGAGATTAGGAGATATGTCCCCTACTACTATAAACCTGGAGTTACTAGATCGTTAAATAACATATTCTAAGAGAGTTATAGAAGATGTTTTAGTAAAAGTGAATCAATTTATCTTCATGTTGGTTTCATTGTATTAGATATGAATGAATATAAGGAGATACATATCATTTTGAGGAGACCTTTCCTAGCCACAAGAAGAGTAATGGTAGATGTGCAGAAAGGAGAATTAACTATGCATGTCAATGATCAAACAGTTATTTTTAATATTTCAAAATCAATGAAGTATCCTAAAAAATGTAAAGATGATAAATGCTACAGAATAGATGTAATAAGATATCTGAGTGAATGACATTTTGAAATAACTTTTGGAGAGAAATAAGTAAAAGAGTTGGAACACAAGTAAGAAGCGTAATTAGATCAATTTGAAGATTTTTATTAAGAAAGATTCAAAGTATGTTCGAGAAAGTTTTGAAGTTTTGGATATGAGATAAAAAGAAAAATCTTTTTATCCATCTATTGAAAAATCTCTTGAACTTGAGTTGAAGCTACTTCTTGAACATTTAAAATATGTCTTTTTAGGTGATTTTCCAACATTACCGGTTATAATTTCCTCAAATTTATCTACAGAAGAAAAAGAGAGTTTAATTAAAACTTTGAAGAATTATAAGAATGTATTTGGATGAACAATTGCTGATATTAAAAGAATCATCCTTCATTTTGTATGCATAGAATTCTGTCGGTGTTATTTTTGGTTCGTGGGGTTGCCCGTAAGAAGTTGTCAGTCACTAGAATCGAAATCCCGTCGCTCGCTTCGGAAGGACGTTTTAATTTACCTTTATTTTTAGAAAAATATGAAATCAAACTGACCCCATATTTTTCATAGTTTAAATGAAAGAACACTTTAACTCTAACGAAAGAGACGTTGCATAAGCAAGCAACCTTGAAGTCCTATGACTTAGTTGTTTAAGTCTAAGGAAGGAGACTGGTGAAGATAGGTTTTGCTGTTGAAGATGGTCGTGCTGCCCACCAAGCTAGCTCCAAGCTGCTTGCCACAATGGAAGACAGGTTTTGCTGTTGAAGATGGTCGTGCTGCCCACCAAGCTAGCTCCAAGCTCTTGCCGGGAAGACAGGTTTTGCTGTTGAAGATGGTCGTGCTGCCCACTATGCTAGCTCCAAGCTCCTCGCCGCGACGATTTTGAGTTTTCTAGTGTGTCAAGTTATAATGTCAAATCAGGTTGCCCTATGGTTGAAGTTCTTTAAATTTTATAAGGGCATATTATAGTTGATTAGAGCGACACCAATTAGGATCCTACGGTTCCCTCGGTCCAGCATCACTGCTTTCTATTGGATACACTTAGTCCAAATGAACTTACTAAACTCAACTTAATGAGTTCCATAATTTCATGTAAACTGTGGGAAGCCTCGTTAGCAACCGTAGGTTACCTCCTCCGAGGGATTCCCGATCATCCGCTAGAGACATCTTAATTTAGTTGCAATTGTAGTTTTGTGTGATGTTTGAGATTAAATTTTGAGTTGTTTTATATTTTGAATGTTGTGGGGGTGAATTTTATTTTGGTTGTTTTTAATGTTGGTTTTAGTTTTGGTTTTGTGGCTATCCTGGATAGTTTTAGTTTTCATGCAGGGTGACATCGTTGTTTAGCATGCAAATTTGCAGGTATAAAAGTACGGTATGAAAGTACAAGAAAGACAAAACTGAAAACTATAAAAGCGTACCCGGTTAGTCTTCTCGTTCCACCACATGAAACTTAAAAGGCATGTTAAGGCAGTTTATCTGAAACAGGGAAGTAAAATTTTGGTTGTTTTGTCCTAACCCTATGTCATATCTTGGTGGGTCCTTAGGAGTTTAATTAAGGATGACTTTATTAAGCAATATATATTAAGTTTAGTAGATCTCCGAGGTGTTCAACAGATCTAGAGAAAGAAGCAGGTCCATGCTACTTTCTTGATGTCTGGTGGAAAATCCCGAGCTCTTTTAAAACTATTATGTTGCTTAATAATTCATCCTATAAAACACCCTAATGCTCAATGAACATTGATGTCTCAATTATCTCTAAGAATAGGTTAACTATCACTTGTGATTCAATTTAAGGATTATGTGGGTGAAGACTCTTAAAGAGACAAGTTAGTGTTGTTGGAACACTTAGTCAAATTTTAATTGGGCTTGTAGTGTTTGAAAGATGTTTTAATTTTTAATGATATTTACTTTTCAAATCCTCATTTAAATGAAACTTGTTTTAGCCTAAGTCACTACTAAACCCTTAAAACTTAGGTGAGTGTCTTAATTAGCTTTAAAAAGATTAAGCTTTAGGTGATCATAATTCATGATTTGAATTTCATTTGAACATCAAATTAGGGGTATTAAATTGATTGATTATTAACTTCAAAAGTCATACCCTTAAGTCCTAGATTCATTTTTATTTTAATAAACATCCTAATTTTTAATAATTTAGAAATTCATTAACTTATCTTCTTCAATTAAGAAGGTGAGATTTGTTTCTACCAATTAACCCATTATGTTTCAAGCATCAAAAAATTGATTAAGATCAGAGGTTACCCATTTCCCTCCATAAATTAAGGCTAATTTTCCAAAATTACACATTTGCCTCTAAGACTCTATCACTTCCTAATTCATGAAATTCAATTCAAATGACTTTGAAATTTTTATCCTACCTTATTCATGGGTCAATTGAGACATTTCAATTCAAATGACTTTGAAATTTTTATCCTACCTCATTCATGGGTCAATTAAGACATGAGAAGAGAAAATGTGATTTTTCAAAATTTAATTTAATTTATATAATTATTTTTTTTGTAAAGTTTGGATTTTTCAAAGAAAATTCATAACTTGACCATAAAAGCCTTTGAACCAAATTTCATATTTTTTTGAATTTTATTTAAATTATTACAATTATTATAAGTTTTGGGGTATTTATTAAATATAAAATATTTTAAAGGGAGAAAATTAAGTTTTATATTTTTGAAAAGTCTCCCTGAGGTAAGAGAACTCAGAGGAGAAGATTTTATATTTTTCTAAATTTTATTTGATTTATTGGGATTATTTTAATGAAAACTCATTTTTAGCCTTGAAAAATTTATTTTTGAGTTTTAAAATTCAATATCTTTATGTAGAAAATCAGGAAAGACATTCTAATTGTTCTTAAGTGATTAGGAAGCAATTTAGAATATTTTCATGAGTTTTATTATTTTTGTGATTTTTAGGGATTTTTTATTATTTAAATTTTAAAAATAAGCTAAAAATCACACTTTTATTTTAAATATCATTTTACTTTTAGAAAATACCTCTGATCACAGAGAACTCAAAAAATAAGTTTTATAAATTTTTTAGTTATATTTTGATTTTTTTAAATCATTTAAATGCCAAAAATAATGTTTATCTTTAAAAATCAACTTCGGATATTAAATGAACTCAAAATTTTATGAAATTTTTATAATGAGTTCTTTGGATCATAAATAACAATGGGGATTAAAAATCAAGTCATTTAAATGTTAATATCTTTCAATATTAATTATCTTAATGATTTAGTGTTCATGAAAATTAAATACATTTTAAATGACTTGACCCATGAAATTATTTCCAAAAGCTTCTCTGGTCATGTTGAACCTTCCGAAACTTTCTTGGAATACTAATTTCCATGATTATTTTAAGGAAATAATGTGCAAAAACTTGAAAAATATGGATCTCTGTCTAGGAACCTCCTACGACTTTAGAAAAATCAGACGATGTTTCTCTTGACAGAGGCTACAACATGCCAAAATTTCAAACCAAGGTTATGTGTCAATATGCATGGAGAATCAAATAATTTAAAGTAGTCTTTAATTAATTAAAAAATAAAATATGCATCAAATGGACTTGAAATTTATTTTATATTGTTCTCCTATGTTCACTGAGCAAGTGGGTATTTTTATTTTAGTTTTGTGATTTTGCTACACAAAGTTATGAATTTTATAAGTTAGGGGTATTTAAATAAATAGGAAAAAGCCTTAATCATCTATTTAAAACGTGCATGCCACCTCAACCTACGACGGCTCCGAAGCTCCATGCGGCGCACTTCCATTTGACGCCGCCATCCACCTCAGCGCTGACTCGGCCCACTGTTTATGTCCTGAAGTGTTATCCAGCTCAATCTCCTCCATTTATTTGACATACGCTCGATCAAACAGCTCCCTGTCAACATCCCCGATAGAATGATCCCGTGACTGTCCACAATAAAACCCTAAGATCTCAGCCTAAACTCAATCAAATCACTTCGGGTTTGATCCTATGGACTTTTCTAAGTGGGACGAACACATCCATACGGTAATCATGCAATTAAATTAAGCCTAATTAAATGGAGAATCGAAATATGATCGGGATGAGGTGAGGTTTTATACCTTTACTCTGAGAAGTGAAGCTTCAATCAGAGGGTCTTAGAACATTTGTTGGGGTCTAAGGAGACTAGGGATTGAGTCCCTAGTCTCGGTGTAAGGTCTAGGTGTGAATTCAATCACGGTTGGATTTGGGTGTTGTTCTAGAGATATGGTAGGGGTTCTGTGGAAGGGGCATTTGATGAGGCTTTAGCTTCTTTCACTATTGTGAAGGTGTGGGTAGAGTTAATTTGGGTTTGGTGGATTGTGGAGGTGTATTGGATTCTATCATGATTTCCGGCAAGGTTCCAAGCTCAAAATTGAGCTCCGACAATGAGAATTGGTGGAGGAAAATAGTTGGTATGCACTGAGAGGACCTTAGGGAAGCTCTGTGAGAAGTTTGGAGAGCTATCTCTAAGAAAATTTCAGCACACCTTCCATGGTCGTGGAGGTGAGTTTTTATAAAAATGGTCATGGGGTAGCTCTCAGGGCATAAGTTTGGGTGCATTGTGGTACTTAGGTGGAAGGTAGAGGAGCTCCATCAATTGGTTTGGCTGAGCTGGCCTCTAAGTATGATTTGGGTGAAGTGTCATGGGGGTGGCTTTTGATTTTGAGCTTTTTCGGCTACTAGGCTGGTCGGCTGACCAAGGGGAGGTGGCTAGGAGCTCAGGGAACCCAGGAAAATATGTCACAGCAATTTAGTGCAATAATACCTAATTTTGGTAAGGATATCTTAAGCACATGCATTTTTGGAAAAAAATATCCCTTAATTTGGGGAACTTTTGGTCCATGGCTTGATTTAGGTGGTTTCATGGTTTTTGGACTGGTCACTAAGTCCAACTAATGGCTGTGCTGGAGTTAATTTGGTGACTTTNTGGAGTTAATTTGGTGACTTTAGGGTGGTTAGGTCACATTTAGTGCATGGGTCCAAGTGGGTGCAAATGACCAAATCTTGGGTTTGGGCTAGGTTATCCATGTCAATTGGCCCCAATAAATGTTTCATTTTGTGAATATGATCAAAAGGAACAACTTTGGTGAAGAATGGAAGTGGTTTTGAGCTCAATTGAATGGACAAATTGATGGAATTTTGAATTTTAGTCAATTTGGTCATGTTAGGCTAGGCTTGGGTCTATCTTGGGTTAGCCTTGGGCTAAGTCAAAACTGATTGATTTACATGGTCATTAGGTACCCTATGAAGAGTTTTCAACATGAATTGGGTGCCAATTTTGGGGCTAAGGCAATCAATTGGGTGAAATTTGTAGACTTGGCCAATTTGGGGCTAAATTTGGGAATTTTGGATCTAGGCCAAAATCAAATGGATTTGAGGCTTCAACAAAGCCAATTGCTGATTGATTTTGATGTATAAGGATGTTATAAAGATTTCTCAACATTAATTGGGCCCAATTGACTAGGATATGGGTTCAATTTGATGAGATTATGTCATATGGTCTGGGGTTTTGACCTAAATCAAAATTGGGCTCAAATCATGGGCCAATTAAGCTTGGATTTGGTCTATATTGTTCATATCAAGAGCTAATTTGAGTTTCGGATTGGAATTGGAGTCAATTAAGATCAAATTGATGGACATTTGGGTTGAATTTGGGGAAATTTGGGCCCTTAATTCTTGGTTAAAGATGGTCAAATTGGCCAAATTGGGTCATGTGATAGTTGAGAAAAATGAAATTGGGAATATTTAGGATATATTGAGACTTTCTGGAAACTTTTGGAATTTTTGGGATTTTGGGCTATGGAGGAATTTGGTAATTTGGGGGTGTTTAGGGGCAAAAAGCCAAGATGGGTATTTTTGATTGGATTGGGTAACTAATCACCCTAAATGAGCCATGGACCAAAGGAAATCCCATTTTGGGTCTTCTATGTAGTGGTCTTAGTTAAAACCATAGCCCTAGGGCTGTTAGGTTTAGGGGACCATCTACATCAGTATCCCAAAAAGACCAAGGGACTTAGGCTAGAAATTTGAGTTTAGGGTTGTGAGTGAATGTGGGTGCAGATTAGTGTAGTGAGTGCCTTAGCTCCAGACCAACACCCAAGGTCAACCCTAAGATCCAGCAGAGTGCAGATAAGTGTAGTGAGTGCCTTAGCTCCAGACCAACACCCAAGGTCAACCCTAAGGATAGTGTAGATGAGTGTAGTGAGTGCCTTAGCTCCAGACCAACACCCAAGGTCAACCCTAAGGTGCAGCAATCCTAAGGGTGACAAAAGGTCAAGGGATCTAGGCTAGAAATTTGAGTTCAGGGTTGTGAGTGAATGTGGGTGTATATGAGTGTAGTGAGTGCCCTAGCTCCAGACCAACACCCAGGGTCAACCCTAAGGTCCAGCAGTCTTAAGGGTGACTCATCTTCAGTTTCCCTTATAGTGACCCCACCTACTAAGTGCTTAGAGGTTAGGACCAATATATGGAACTTCAAGTTGAGTAGAGAAGAGTTTGAAATTTCTAATGGTGAGGGCTCCTTGTCTAGTCTTCTAAGAATAGTCAATAAGAAAGTCTTATGGCTATACCTTAAGCTACTAAAGATGAAAAACTAAACTTCAACCAAAAGTGAGGTTAATAAATTGACCCCCAATATGGTGTGGTGTGTTGGGACAAGCACACCCGCGTATTGGCGTTGACCGACGAGATCAACAAAAACCAATACAAACTCCTAAGTCAACAGACTCGGAAATATGTATAGAGTTGTGTGTGTGATTTGTTTTATTTTCGATGAGGATACTAGCGGATGATCATATGATTGAAATCAAGGAGTAGGAACTCTCGCTGGGGATTGGAGAGTGAATTTCAAGTTGTGAAATTTCAGAAATTTCTAAAGGATGGGAGTCAGTATATAAGTTCTGACCCTGATGTGGGAATTGAAATTTAAGTATTAATTTTGAAAAGACAAGAAGAGTCGGGATTTAGGTACTGACCTCAAAAGAAGAGAATCAGAATTTAGGTATTAATTTGAAGATGTGAGAATTGAAATGTAAGTATCAATTCCAAGAAGAGAGTCAAAATTTAGGTATCGACCTCGAAATGTGGAATTGAAATGTAAGTATCAATTCCGAGAAGAGAGTCAAAATTTAGGTATCTACCTCGAAATGTGAGAATCAGGATTTAGGTACTAATTTGAAGATGTGAGAATTAAAATGTAGGTATCAATTCAAAGAAGAGAGTCAAAAGTTAGGTATCGACCTCGAAATGTGAGGATCAGGATTTAGGTACTGATTCGAAGATGTGAGAATTGAAATGTAAGTATCAATTCGAATATGAGGGAATTGAAATGTAGGTATCAATTCGAAGATGTGAGAATTGAAATGTAGGTATCAATTCAAAAATCTGAAAATTGAAATGTAGGTATCAATTCAAAAATCTGAAAATTGAAATGTAGGTATCAATTCAAAGATGTCAGAATTGAAATGTAGGTATCAATTCAAAGATGTGATAGTCGGGATTTAAGTACCGACCTCGAAAGATAAGAATCAAAATTTAGATGTTGATTCAAAGATGTAAGAATTGAAATTTATAAAAAGCTTGCGGTGTTGAATTTGCAGAAGTGTATCATGTGGAAAGGTTGACTTTGTTGAAGATGATTTGTAGAACTTTGTGGGGTTTTGTGCAGAATACAAAGTTCCGCTGGGATTGAAGAGAGTTAATGCAAATAAAGATAGTTGTGTGGCGCGTACAAAGAGTAAGAAACTCTGAAAACTAGAGAATCCACTCAACATATTTTTATCACATTTAATTTTTCAAAATATGTCTTTAAAGTTTTAATTTTAATTGGTTGATTTTCAAAAGAAATTTATTTTGTTATTTGTTTATTGGTGATTATTTTCTTTTATATTTATATTTTATTTATTGTTAAAAATTTGTTGTTTCATTCTTTGTTCATTGAAATTTTGAACCAGCGCGTGGTTCGTGGCTTTCATCCCTCGCACAAAAAGGCAACTGATAGAAAGGCACAATTTGAGAAAAATTTCAATTAATTTTCTCCAACAAAGATGTCATAAATCGAACACATGCTAACACATCAAAAGGTACATTATGTAGTCCATGCCGAAATACATCGAGAACATCTCATGATATGAATACATTGTAGACTGAATACATCAGATACATTCCATGTTGTTAAAAGAAAGTAAGTGAACCCTCTATACCAGGTATGTTGAGCTCTTGATCAAGCAGTCCTTCTAAGTCATGCTCCAGGAGAGGAGTTCCCTTCGCGTGTACTTAGAGGTACAACCTTCTCACAGCTCGTATGGAAGTAACACCTCTAATTCTAGGTCCTGTTGGAATTTATATGGCATTTTACTGTCATCCATCCTGCGGAAAGTCACAGACATCCTACGGTGTCGTACTCCTGGAATGCAATGTTTAACAACGTCTGCACCGTTGCCCTTGAGAACAAGTACTGAACCGACTGGAAGAGGGGTCTCCAAAGAACCTCTGAATTCACCAGAGCCGACGATATCGATTTCTTTCCGAAATAAAATATTACTTTTGCTCAGAAATGAGACCGTGTAGAAGGACTTCTCAAAATCATGATGATCAATGTGTGGGGGAATGCAATCACCCTCTTCATAAATATTGATAATGCAATTGTTGGGAATACAGGTAGCAGGTAGAATATTTCATTTTACCATCCTTTTAATCATAAATTTTATCATTGGCGGTAGCAGATCTACTTGATCATGTCTGAGGATCCCAGGCAGATTCCCCTGTCTGTCATTAATGAAGTTATAACAACAGCCACATTGGATGGTGATTCTTCCCTTCCCTCTCATCCACTTCTTTGGCTCAGAATATATCCTTTCCATGAGAAGGTTCGCTTGACCTTTGTCTCTTAAATCGAAGATGCAGTCCAGAATGCTTCTTTCATCAGTCTCAGAGAAAACCTTGGTGTACAGCTCCAGGCCTTCCAATATATTGACAAACTTTCCCTGAACTTCTTCATAGAACTCGAATTCTCTTTTATTTACTTATCTTATCTTGTAGTATTCTACCAAGGTAGTTGTTACGGGTGTTCCTTCCTTCGAGCATCGGCAGGAACCGAAACTGGTGCTTGTCGATCTGGAATATGAAACTCGGCCTCTAGCTGGATGTACGACCCTGGGCTCCATGGCATGTACTGATCCGTCCCCAGCGGGACATATGGTTCATCCATCATGAAATCTGAAGTCTGAGACTCGTTCGTGCTTGAAGTGTATTCTTCTAATGTACTGAAATGTTGTAGATGCAGAACATTGCAACCCGGGCATTCTACAAATGCGTCTGTGGATGATGTCCTGACTGGTATTTCAACGTTGCATGTCGAGCAACCCTGACACAAAAAATCTGAAACAGGAAGTGTGTTTGAATCTGTCACAAACCCTGGTTTTTCTTCCATGATAGGTAAGCTAGCAGAAGTTTCTTTCAGGTCTGGATCGTAAATGTTCCCCTCAAGAATTAGGGGTGAGCAAGTTGTTCGTCCCTCTTTGCGTTTGCGTTCTTGTCGTAGAAAAGCTCTCTACTTCTTGCGGCTGGCGTTTTTGCGTTGCGTCCTGCAAAGCGGAGTACTTGGTAGTCTTTCGTTATTGACGGCTATTAAGCCTCCAGCAGATGTAGCTACCATGGAGGGCTGACGGCTGGGCCCCTCCATCGGATCTCGCTCTATTACAAAGTTCTTGCCCTTGCTTGATACATTATCTTTAGTGGTCACTCTCAGTAGTGAAGGAAGTCCCTCTTTCTATTTGCAGCTAAGTACATCCATTAGAGGACCTTCGCAGTCCATGTCAACCTGGTTGAAATCCACGTTGAAGTCTCTGGTACCGCCTCACTGCGCCATCTCCTCATTTAATGCGGGGTTCCAGCCATCCTGAAAAGCAAAGATCAATCGCTATCCCGACATTTTTCTGCAGAAGACAGGAAAAATGTCAGTGGGCCAAAAGTTATCATGAACAAGAATAAAACAAAGTATTCATTAAAGTAAATTTTAGTTTGTTTTAGTGCAATGAATTGTTTATTTTATGTATGATTTTTGTTTAACTTAGTGGAATATTATACTTAAAAGTGGAAAGAAGAAAATTTGAAGTTTAAAATATTTTTTCAGTTAATTACAAAATTTGCACCCGATCATAGACATTTGGCCAAATAGATAACCCTAAAACAATCAAAGTTTCAAAGTTTCAAAGCAAGCGAAGGCAAGTGGCATCACGTTGTGTAATAGGTTTTCAGATATCATCTGTTTATTGATAACATGGTTCTTTCGCCCCGGAAGTCCACTAACTGGTAGGTTGTACTCTAATCATCTCATAAGATTACCCTAATCTCGAAAGTTAATATGTACTTTTCATGAACACATACTAATGGTATTCTGCTAATCTTGGTTTCAAAATTTTGTATTATCCGGTGACTTGTTGGATGACAAGTTGGGAGTCGCAGTAGATGACAATGCTTGTTCTATCCATTGAGATTGCCATTTCTAATCCGGTGATTAAAGCTTCGTATTCTGCTTCATTGTTGGTGCACGGTTCTGTAAGGTGGTATGAGAACCTCAACATACCCTTGTTTGGTGTGATAAAGATCAAACCAATTCTTGCTTTGCCTGATATAACTGTGTCTGACCTTTCGTCTTTTCTGGCTGACGAAGCACCATCAAAGTACATTTCCCAGCGTTGCGCACTGGAGAATTCCATTTGTAGTATTTGCTCGTCTGGTAACTCGTCGTTGAGAGAGAACCCAGCTGGCAGTGGGTGTGCAGCGAGAAAGTCTGCTAGTATCTGTCCCTTGATAGCACAGAGGGGAAAAAAAGTTATATCAAATTGCAATAAAATCATCGACCACTTCGCTAGCCGTCTGAAGAGTGTTGGTCGGGTCATTAAATATTGCAATGGATTAACTTTTGAGATTAGGGTAATCTTATGAGAAAGCATGTAATGTCTAAGCTTTTGGGCGGTGATAATTAACGATGCTTCTTAATAGGTGGATACCTTATCTCCGTCGGTATTAGACGACGACTCAAGTAGTAGAGTGCATTCTCTTTGCCCTCATCATTGACTTGGACTAAGAGGGCTCCAAGAGAGCCATCTAAAGCCGCGATATAAAGTATCAACGGTTTCCCTAGGATAGAGGCTGCCAAAACAGGAGGTGTCATTAAATATTTTTTAACGTCCTCAAAATCCCGCTGGTATTTCTCTTCCCAAATAAATTTGGCGTCCTTTTTAATTAATGCTGAGAAATGCTGACACTTACTGCGTCTCAGATATGCCAACTTCCCCTGGAAGGAACATAGTTGTTTCAAGGTTTTAGGGGGAGGAATTTCCAAGATCTCGATTCCCCAATAATGGACAATGAATCCTAGAAGTTTCCCTGAGGTAACGTCGAAGGCGCACTTTAAGGGATTCATTTTAAGGTCATATCATCGTAACCATTCAAACACGTTCCTCAAATCATACAAATGGTTT
The DNA here is from genome assembly GCA_002079205.1 of Phalaenopsis hybrid cultivar. Taxonomy (NCBI): domain Eukaryota; kingdom Viridiplantae; phylum Streptophyta; class Magnoliopsida; order Asparagales; family Orchidaceae; genus Phalaenopsis; species Phalaenopsis hybrid cultivar. The sequence goes on along the minus strand of JXCR01148160.1, from coordinate 419,640 downwards.
ATTTTCTATTTACTTTTGATGATCAAATTATCCACGTAGCATTCTACTTGGTTGTGAATGAGGTCGCCAAAAATCTACATCATTGTGTGTTGATATGTTGCTTCGTCGTTCTTTAAGCCGAACGGCATCACTGTGTAGCAGAAAATTTCAATTAATGTTTTGAAGGCTGTAAGTGTTGGATCCTTGGGAGCCATCTTGATTTGAATGTATCCTGATGATCCGTCCATGAAAGAGAAAATTTCATGTGTTGAAGTGATATCAACCATCATTTCTGGTATAGGTAGTGGAAACTCATCTTTTGGACATGTCTTCTTCAAATCTCTGAAATCAACACAAATGTGAATCTGTCCATTTTTCTTCTTAACAGGTACGATGTTGGCTAACCACGTGGGGTACTGTTCTTCTTTTACAAAGTTGGCGTCTATCAATTTCTTCACCTCGGCAATGACTTCTTGTTATATCTCGAGGCGCATTCTCCTAAGAGCTTGTTTTATTGTGGTTATATTCTTGTCCACCCCGAGTTTATGGACTGCACCTTCCGCGGACAATTTTGGCATTTCATCGTAGCTCTATGCAAAACAATCTTTAAATTTTGTTAATAGTTTGATCAATTCTGCAGATTCTTCGTCATTAAGTAGAGAACTTATAAATGTCGGTCGGGGTTGTTCTTCAGTTCCGAGGTCAATCTCTTTCAATTCATCAACGGTAGATTTAATTTCTTCTTCAGATTCGTCAGTTCCGAGGTTAATCTCTTTCAATTCATTGATAGTAGATTTAATTTCCTCCTCAAATTTTGGGGCGGAGCATCTTCTATTAGTTGATCAGTAGAGTCATCCTCTATATCGAGGCAATCCTCTTCTGACTCACCAATAATAACCATGCCAAATTCAGAATCATCGACCCCTCCGACTGTACCAAATCCAAGAACTTTTTTTGAATTTGGAGTTCGACTTTTACCATTCCATAGTTTTTCAAAAAGTTGAAATTTATCTTTTGGCATTTGTTTTCGTAAGTTTCCCTGTTTAATTAACTTTTGAACACAAGGTGAGAAGTAACAAAAAGGTAATTTCAATAATTCATTAGAATCATCATCCAAATTTACATGTTCTTTCACCAAAAGGCAGTTCCACTAATTCATTAGAATCAACATCCAAATTTACATGTTTTTCAAGCTCAATAGAGGTAGAAGCACGGTAAAATTTGATCGGCTTTGAACCAACACTACGGACTTCCTTGACCCCTAAGCACGGGTAAAATTTGATCGGCTTTGAACCAACACTACGGACTTCCTTGACCTCTAAACTCTTGACCTTTTGAGGTAGAATTGGAGTAAGGGTCATAACATTCACATAGTGGTTTATCCGATCATACGTTATTTTGTATTCATTCTTTTCTGTATCATCTAGGGATATCTCGTACTGAGGTCTCTTTTGTCTTGTCATCACTATCTCGTCTTCAGAACTGTCTTCATCACTAATGTTAATAGTTGGCCTAGTCCGTTCTACAATTAAATTGATCCTTCCTTGTCCACATCCCCAGCTTCAACCTTGGGTGCGCGAACTAAAAGGTCTTTCACCTTTTTGTGATTCTTCTGAATCTTTATTTTTGTTTGTCAGAATCTCGTGTGAGAATACAGTCTTCTTTGGAGGCATGTAGTGGACAGCATCTTCATGGATACTAACTTCATGCACTAAAAATGGTTGTAGATCTCCCTTGATGCAATTTTCTTGATCATCTTTGTGATATTTTCACTGGTGTTGAGATGATGGAACCATATTGTGCTCATGAATCCATGGTCGACCCAGTAGAGCGTTAAAAGAGGTCTCAGCGTCAATGATACGAAATTTAGCTGTTGTCACGAGTTCTCCAACCTTCATAAGTAATGTAATTGATCTGTGGGCTCTTTCTCCCTTTTGATTGAATCCTCTTAAAATCATTTTATCGGTTGTAAGCTCTTGAGCTTCAATATCCAAATAGACCAATGTTCGTAGACTCATCAAGTTAAGAGATGCTCCAGGATCTACTAAAACTCGGGATAACATAAATCTATCGATGTTGACGGAGATGTAGAGTGGACGGTTGTGGTCGGTGGTACCGAGCAACAAGTTTTCATTTGTAAAGGTTACCTCAGGCTGTTCTTTCAACGAGCAAACTTCATCTGAGGATGTGCTGGCCAACTGAGCTAAACAAATTTTTGGGTCTAGCAAAGCTGTAACTAGAGACTCTCTCATCTCCTTTGACAGGATTAGAGCGTCATAGATGCTTAATCAGATCGGCAACTTCTTGAGATGAGCTAGCACATTGTAATCTACTTTGTATGATCCTCCGATTTTATCTTGATTATTTGGCTCTTCCACTGGTGGAGGTGGGGTTATCTCTTCTCGAGTCATTATCTATTTTCTTTCGTCTGTTGGAGCTGTTCTTGGTGATAACACTTTTCCGCTCCTTACGTTAACTTCTGTGATTTCTTCTTCTTGAGATATCATTGTAGAATCTTCTGGTGTCTTTTCCTCTTCGTCGAAGAGATCTAAGTTAATGGCAAGCGGTGCACCGTGATGTTCGAGAGTTGGCTCTTCATTATCGGTGTTGTCGTAAGCGATATTATTGATGTCTTCTTTGAACTTGACAACGAGTTCATCGGACTCGAGTACGATTTGAGGATCATTTTGGGGATCGAGATCGAAGCTAGATCGGTCATAATCAGTTACGTTATCACCATAAACAGTTAAAACGTAGTTGAAATCACAATCATTATATTCATAAGACCCTGGAGGGACAAAAAGATAATCATACAAAGTCAGGGGTTCGAGGATTTTCTTCCCCGAATCCGAGACAACCAATCTAGTAGAGGCAGCCCCTATCCTACCCCCAGTGCTATCAATCTTTGCAGTGACACTTTTCTTCTTCTTGTTCTTTGTTCCTGACGATGATGGATCTTCTGGCGAAATCTTCATCTTGGGATTGGTATGCTTCAGACTCTGAATGGAGGCTTGTTTTGATGCAGACTAGATCTTGTTCAGTATTTTCTTGCATGATTTGTTCCATACCTCATTCCATCCTTCTTCAGTGTTCATTGAATCCTGTATGTGATTAAGGAACCTCTTGAGTTCATCCCAAGTTGTACTTCATCCATCTGTTCCAGTATACTGATCAATTGAGGAGATTGGCTCAGTTGAAATCATATTTATGGAACCTCTTTTAGGTTCTCTCAAATGCTCCTTTAGGATTGTTATGTTCTCTTCTTTAAGGTTCCTCTTGAGCCAGTATTTAAAAATGAAGCATTTTTCTATAGTGTGCCCAAGCAACTAGTGGTATTGGCAATAATTTGGTTCATTTTTATTATCCACCTCTTCGAGCTTCTTTGGATCTGGCAGTTTGAATTCTAGCTTCTTCATCAGACTCTTGAATATTTTAGGTACAGCTTCATCCTTGAAGAAATATACAACTTTCTATCACTCTAACAGGGATATTCTTTTATCCCCTGTTCGAGGTACTCCTTGAGGCGGCCGCTGGTGGGATTGATTATTCTTTTTCTGAGAGGACTAGCGATGTTCTTCTGCATATATCTTTATCGACTGCTTTCCTTTGTCGACGGTCGCCACTACTCCTGATTTTTTTTCGAACACTTTAGCCACCTTAGCCTTTTCATGTGGCTCCATGTGCTTTATTTCCTCTTGAAGACTGTTGGCTTTACTGAGTAGCTTCTCGAAGGATTTGATGATGAGTCCCTTAAGCATGAAAGCTACTCGAATGCTCTTGAGTAGAATTTCAATCGCATGATGTTCCTGTAGCTGAGGTTCACATTTCATGATAAGGTTTCTCCACCTCAAAATATAATCCACTAAAGTTTTGTTAGACTTTTGATTTTCCATCATGAGTTCTCCGATAGACACATGGTACTGTGTCCCGGCAAATCTTTTCACAAACAGTTGTTCCAATTCAAAAAATATTTTTGACTGACCCGTTGGGCAAGTCAGCGTACAAGTTGAAAGCAGTTCCTGACAAGTTGCTGACGAACTGCTGGCAGAGTAGAGCCTCACTATTTTTTGTGTTACCACAACTGGCTCGGAAATGCACTATATGCTATCTGGGATTTCCAGTCCCTTCAAATATCTTGAAGTTTGGGGCCAGAAAACCCTTAAGGAAAGGCACGGCATCAAACTCTTCCTGGTAAGGTCTACCCTTCAAAATTGATGCACCACCCTTGGATTGGGCTAAGGCGTCGAACACTTGTTCAACCATTTACTTGAACTCTTTTTCTGGCATGGCACTTGATGGAGAATCCTTTCTATGTTCCTCATCTCTGTTTGCTGAAGCAACTTCTCTCCTTTCATCTGTGATGTGTATGATTTATGGCTGATTTATCTCTAGAGAAGTCAATTGCGGTGCTTGTGATTGCTCTTGAATGGTGGTCATGGCGATCATAGCTGCAGTCATCTCTTCTATTCTTTTCTCCAGTAGCTAACCTGTTCATCCCTTAGGAGGATAACCCTATGCAATTCATCTACGACGTTCTCTTCGGTATGAGGTTTAGCCTCGCGCGTAGATGTGGTGGCCCTAGTTTTGATCACATGGACATCCATAAAATCCTCCTCTAGGTGGATTAAGGCGCCAAAACCTGTGCTCTAGATGTGGTGGCCCTAGGAAAAATGCATGTGCTCCAGATTTGGTTCCTGAAGCGCCAAAACCCAAAAGAGCGCGGGATTAAGTAAGTTGGCGTCTGAAGCGCCACAGACGACTTTTTGTGGATTAAGGCAGTTCGAGACAAATTTTGCCCGAATTTTGTAAGGTACACTTGTTCTAAACGCCTTATGGAGCAATTCAATGCATCTATACACTTTAGAAGGTTCTTTTATGAAAGGATATGTTTCTTGGATCAATAGACATATCTTTTGAATTCAAAACGGTTGACTTTTGGACAGAATTTATATGTGAATTTTGAATCCTTTTTGGTGGGAGGCAGCCTCTAATAAAAAAGAGAGGAGTCTAGGGCTTGAAAAAGGGGGGATGTGAGAACCTTGAAGAGGTTTTGGAGAGAAGAGATTTGGAGGTGGCATGGAGAAAAAGAAGGTAAGAGAGAGAGAGAGAGAGAAAGTAAAGAGCTTGAAGATTTTCTTTAAGGATTATAAAAGGCGAGAGATGGTGAGAGAATTCTTCTTTGTTACACTTCTAAGAGAGAATTGAGAGTGCTTGTAAAGAAGGAAAGTGCTTGAAAAAAACTTTTAGGGATTTGCTTGGGAAGGATTGTGAGATAAGTTATGTTCTTTTATTTCTTTGTTTTGTAAACTTGTCTTTATATATAAAATCTGTATTTTGTCGTGTCCTTCTCATGAATTCTGAGTATGCTTCTTTATCCTTCTCCCTACTTTGAGATATGATTTTGTAAAGAATTAATTTTATTTTATACGGTTTAAAATGTCAATAATTTGTGATGATTAGAACTCTGATCTTCATTTACTTTTCGATCTTGTAAATTGAAATGTTAAAATGTGTTGAGAAATATATGTCCTGAAAGGGCTATGATTTCTACAACATTGGGAGAATCACATTTGATTTCATGGGAGAGGATGTCATCCACGGGGTTGAGTGCACATAAATAGGGAAATATACTTTGTTGGATGCATAATTGGAGATTTTAATGTGACAGATTAAAATTCCTCAATTTAGTCCAATTGATTGGAAAATAATGCAGGATTGTTAGCCCTCATGTGAGGGAGTTGTGGGAGCTCTAGAGTGATGATAGTTAGTATCCTTCCAGCCTAACCACGTAATTAGGGACCAAACTTTGGATTAGTCAATGTTCTTTATACACTTGGAAGAAGGTAAAAAGTAAGATTGCTCCTATTTGGCTCAAAATAATTTATATATAAATATATATATTTTTTCAAATGATTTTAATTTCATCATAATACATATACGCATTGTAAGGAAAATGATGCTTTCTTAAATTTGAACTCTTCTTCATACAAAAACTTTGTTTAGTTTTTATAATTTTACTTTTGAAAGTTTAGCAATTAGTTTAGTTAACTTAGTTTTTTAACTGCATTTTATTTAGTCTTCACTCATTTACTCTAGATTCGAATTTCGTACTTCACTTTCGTAGTTTAAAATTATAATTTACATTATAATCTTATAAATTTACTAATAAGCATTTCTAACTTCCTTGTGAGATCGATATCTAAGACTCCATTAAAGCTCTTTATTACTTGAGCAATATGTATACTTACATTACTTTTAAGGAATTTGGAAATTTAATGATTCTAAAAGATAAAACTATTTTCACTAAGGTTATTTTTATTGGGATTAAATTACATATTTACTTTTGCATCTCTCGTGTGTATTTTGTAATAATTAAAAATATTTACAAAATTAACACACTAAATTCGCTCGCATCACTTACTCCATTTAAGGTGGCCTTAGACCGATCACAAAAGATGAGAATAAGATGTCTTGCTCCATTTAAGGTCTTATAACTATCTTAAAGATTTGTGTAGATAATTGGATGTCTTACTCCATTTAAGGTGGCCTTAGACTGATCTCGAAAGATGATAATAGGATGTCTTGCTCCTATTTAGGTAGTCTTATACCTATTGCAAAGATTTGCGTCACACTAGGAAGGAAAGCTCCGGGACACATCCAACCCAAGAGGTTATGATCTACAATTGGAAGGAAAGCTCAGGGACTCACATCCAACCCAAGAGGTAGCGGAAAGGAAATCAGAATTTATGTACTGACCACGAGAACATTGTGAGAATAGTGTAGAGAATATGTGGTGTTGAGTTTATGAATATGTGGAATCTGAAGATTGATAGTGGTGCGGAAAAATTTGTGGGATTTTTGTGAGGAGTGTGAAACTCCGTGAGAATTGTGAAAAATTCATGTAGATGATGGAATTTGTTCTACGAAAGTACAAAGTGTGGAACTCCACAAAAAAGCAATTCAACAAGTATAATGAAATCTTGAAAGAAATTTCGTTAATTCTGCTTCAAATATGTTGTACAACTGATCATGCTGGAACTATCAAATGGCAACATGTTGAGTACATTTGAAATATCATATATCATATCTACTCTGCTTTGATACAGTATAAAAAGGTGACAACTGTCTATCCTCCTCGTCTGTGTCGTGGGGTAAGCTAGAGATCAAGCTAACCTTCTAAGCCACGCTCGGAACAAGAGCTCCTTTCTCGTGTTCTTAGAGGTACAACTATCTCATAGCTCATACGAGCGCAGCTCCTCCAATTCTGGATATAACTGGATTCCGTATGACAACTTACTATCGTCCACTCTTCACAATGTAACCGAGACTCTGCGGTGCAACACTTCAGGAATGCAGTGTTTTGCCAAGTCTGCTCCATTTCCTTTTAGGATTAGAACCGAACCAACTGACAGCTGAATCTCGATTGATACTCTAACCTCTCCAGGGCTAAGGCCAACAACGTTAATTTCTTTTCCGAATATAATGTTGCTCTTGCTCATGAAAGACATTGTATAAAATGGCCTAACAAAATCATGGTGATCTATGTGGGGAGGAAGCAATCCCCTTTCTCGTAAATGTTGATGATACAGTTGTTTGGGATGCAATCTGCTAGCAGTATGCTCCATCTAACCATTCTCTTGATCATGCGCTTTATTGTGGATGACAGTGGATCCACCTTATTGTACCTCAGAATCCCCGGGAGGGTTCCCTTGCCTGTCCTTGACAAAATTATAGCATCATCCACACTGGAAAGTAATTTTGTCTTTCCTCTGCATCCACTTCTGTGACTCAGCCTATGTCTTCTTCTTCAGTAATCCGGCTCTGCCTCTGGCTCTAAGATCAAAAACACAGTCCATTATTTTTCTTTTGTCACTCTATGAGAATACACCTGTGTGCAACTCCAGTCCTTCCAAGATATTGATGCATTTCCCTTGGATTTTTTCATAGTACTCGAAATCTTGCTTTTAGACCTAGTGTATCTTCTCAAGCTTTGATTTTGGTATCATCTACAACTATTGGGGATGCACGTTTGAATGAACCTCTGAAGGAATCCAAGACAGTCCCTGCTCCACAAATTTTGGAATGTATGGCTTGACATCTGGGTGCTTAGCACTCCTGAACCTCGTGCTAGCAGTCGTATATTCCTCAAACGTCCCGTAACGCTCCAGATGGAGGAGATTACATTATGGGCACTCAGTAAATGGTTTTATTGACCATGATGGGTGGGGTATTTCGGCATTACACGTCGATCATCCCGCACAAAGCTCCTCGAGAATCTCCAACGATGTGTACCCTGTGACAAAATTTAGCTGCTTCTTTATGACTGGAGGGCTAGTAAAAGTTTCTTTCAAACTCGGATCGTAGACTCCCTCTTCACGAATTAAGCTTAATCCAGCAACTGCTTCCTTAGCACGTGGCTTCTCCAAGCAAAGCAAAGCTCTTTGTTTACTCATGTTGGCAATTATGCAATGCATCCTTCTTAAAGGTGCGTCCATAACCCTTTCTTCATTGACACCAGCCAAGTCTCTCATCGGCGTCATGATCATTGACTGCAATTCGCTAGTTCCCTCCATCGGGTATTGTATTCCCTCTGTTTTCTTCCTCTTTACTGAGGAGTCTTCCTTGACACTAATTTTCAATATTGAAGCTAGTCCTTCAGCTTCACGACGGTTGACAACGCCCATCTGGGGGCCTTCGTAATCCACATTGACTTGACAATAGTCCAAGTCAAACTCACAAAACCTCTCTGAACTTCTCTTTTATCATTTACTGTGAAATTTAAGCTGTCTTTAAAAGCAAAGATCAGCCTTTGACCTGACATTTTTTCTGTAAAAGACAGGAAAACGTCAAGGCGCAGAAATCTAAGAAACGAACACAAAAAATAGCAGATTATTATTTAGGCAGATTTTAAATTTCACACGTGCAAGCATTTTATTTAATTTAATTTAGCAAAATTTTAAAATTTAAGGAAGAATATTTAGATGTGTGAAATTCAAAATTTTATTTTATTAAGATTTATTTTGTTAACACTGGCCAAATAATCATCCTTAAAACAAGTATCACTTTCAAAAAATTCATCCCATAGAACATCAAGTTGTATGATATTTCTTCAAATATCGCCCATTGACCGACAATATGGGTCTTTCACTCTGGAAATCCACAAACTGGTAAGATCCTCTTGAGTAAACTTTCTCCACGGCATAGTGTCCCTCTCAAGTAGGTTCAAACTTTTCACCTATCCTGCAGTGTGCAAAGATAGGTCTTCTGAGGACGAGTACGAGTTCACAGACATTAAACATCCTTGGGCGGACCAGTTTATCGTGGGCCCGGATCATCTTTGCTTGATAGAGCTCTAAATTTTGTTGTGCTTCTAATTGTTTTCCTTTGAGATTTTCCAATTCTACGAGTCTGAGTTTGGTGTTATCTTCAACTGTAATCTAGTTAGTGATGGCGAATCTGAGAGACAGTAGCTAAACTTCCAACGGGATTCATGCTTTGAGCTCAATGTATCTTTAATATGATCAATTCAAACCAAATCCAAGCCTAATTGACCCATGCTTTGAGCTCAATTTTGTCCAAGTCAAATCCCCAATTTTGACCATATGATTTAACCCCACCAAATTGAACCCCATAGCCTACTAAGTTTTCCTCAATTTGAATCCTAATTTCTTCCTAACAATCATGCACATCAAATTGGGCCTTTAATTGGCCTCGGTGAAGCCTCAATTTCATTTAATTTTAACTCAAGTCCAAAACGCCCATATTTGCCCCAAATTGGTTATGTCCCCAAACTTCATCCAATTGAATGTCCAAACCCCAAAATTGACACCCAATCTATTTTGAAAACTCTTTATGACATTCCTATAGACAATTTTCAACCATCAATTTGAACCTAACCCAACATTAGCCAAACCTAAACCCATGTCTAACCCAACACCCCCAAATTGACCAAATGCTCAAAATCCCTCAAATTGAACCTCCAAATCAACTCCAAATCACTCCAAATCTTTTCTAAACTCCTCATGACAATCATATACACAATATTGATCAATTAATTGAGCTTAAAGTCATGGCTAGCCTAAACCAAACTCAACTCCAAGCTAATTTGACCCAAATGAACCCATACACCAAATTTGACCCCACCAAACTAAATTGGCCAACCAAAGACCACTCCAGCCACCAAGTGCATTCTAATAACAAATCTAAACCCATCTAAAGCAGTCAAGGTGTGCTATGGACCAATGGTTACCTAAATTAAGGGATTTATCCCTTTTTTGGGCCTAAGCCAAAATAACTTTGTCATCATATCATACCATTAAGAGTTAATCATCATTAAGAACCCTTGAAACATCTTAAAAATTGGATCCATGAAGAAAAATTGGAACGCATTCGGACCAGAGCGAAACTGTGAAATTTTTGCCTTGGGCGCCGACGGCGGGTTTTTCCCGAGAGTCCA
>JXCR01148160.1:378471-408805 GCA_002079205.1 Phalaenopsis hybrid cultivar | reverse complement strand
CTCGCCGATGGCGACATCGACCCCATCGACGGCGAGACCGGTGAATTGACGGTTATGCGGGTTCAAATAGCAGGTTTTGGCAGTTTTTGGGCGGGAATTGTCTTTTTAAACTCAAAAATTTGAATTCTAGTTCATATTTTCCCTCCAAAAACGAAGTGAAACTCTACCAATTTCATTCCTATGGTGTCCAAGTCCCCTAATAATCCCAAAATGTGAGTTTTTTTATCGGCGAAAGTTTATTAGTGCTGAAGTTCAGCGAATCTTCAACAAGTTGCTGACGAAAAAAAGACTGATCAAAGAACGAGGATTCGTGAATCGCGGATTGAAGAATCCCACGACGGATATTGAAGAAACAATAGTGCGGCGAAGATGAGAAGTGTTGTGCTACACTACTACAGCCGTGGTGGTTCTGTGGTAAAAGAATTTTATACAAATTTACCTGGAATCAACCAAGAAGTTTTATGTGCGAGGAAGATGGATTACTTTCACTCCTGCACGGATCAATGAGTTATATATGATAAAGGAAGATGGATCACTTTCACTCCTGCACGGATCAACGAATTATATATGATAGAGAATGTTCCTCTCTACCCCTATTTCAATTTCGTCCCAACGAGAATCCAAATGAATGAGATTTACCAATATTTAACAGATGAAACTGACGACTGGGAAACGAGAGAAAACAGGTATGTTAGTTTTTCTGCAACACTCCTGAATCCCGTTTCGAAACATTGGCACTTTTTCATTTCTGCGAAACTGTTACCAACAATGAAGATAGATAAAGTTTCTAAAGAAAGTACCATTTTGAATTACTACATCCAAAGGGGACTGTCGATCGACATTGGATCTATAATTGTGAAGTCGATTTTGGGTCTGATCGTTCACGGATCAACTTATGGGCTTGAATACCCCTCCATAATTTTCTCACTTTGCAGTCAGTTCCAAGTGTCCTATGAAAATTGGGAAAAGGTACTGCTACCTTGGAAGCCTTTGGATCCAACTGAAAGATTCCCAATTTTTTAAGATGAAAATGACATGGTCATTACAGTAGATCAATCATCTCAGAATTCACTACCAGTTCAACCCTTAATTCCTGATAAGTCTCTGGTGATCCTGCACCGAATTAAGAAATTGAAAAAGGAGATACAAAATGTCATGAATGCAATTAATAATATCTCTGATTTCTTTGATATCTAGACTGGAGGATGAAAGAACATTTTGAGCACTCTGGACATTTAGAAGATAGTTTGATACGACTAATGAGGAGGATGAAATTGATAGAGGAGGATTCTACTAAAGAATTTCCATTCTGACCCTTCTACAACCTCTTCGTTCATGTGCAACCAATGGGTGATCTTAGAGGAGAATTGAGTACCGAGTCTGAGGATTAATAAGATTATATTGCTACCTATCTGTCTATCTATGTATTTTGATTTGAACTTTGTATTTGCTTTGCTTTAGAATTATGCTTTCAGATCTATGTATAGTTGAGCCTAATCATAGGATGTTTTGTTTTCAACATTTTGAGTGTTGTGGCTTGGATTGCGACACTGAATTAATGTATTGAGGTTGAGAAAATATCAAACTTAGGTGTGTTATGTAACGTATATTGTACCCCTTGAAATTTATATATAAATGTGATGTTTTGTGTTGTGAAAGTTTATATGTGCTAAGTACATCATTTAGTCACTTAAAATTATGTCTATAATGATTAAACGGATGTCGTTTAGGCTTGGAATTGATCGAAATCGCAAAAATCCAGAATTTGGACAAAATCAATAGAGCCCGCCGACGGCACCCTCAACGCCGTCGACGGCGAGTTTTTCCCAAGACTTAGGATTTAAATTCCAATTGAGCGCGCCGACGGCGCCATCGACCCCGTCGACGGCGAGCTCACGAAAAACACCTTTAACCGCGATTTTGACTAGTCATCCTCCACTGTTCATCATCCCCTTCCTCCTAAAAACACCTTTAACCGTGATTTTGACCAGCCAACTGCCACTATTCATCATCCCCTTCCTCCTAAAAACACAATTTTCGACCTAGGGCTTGAGAGATCTTGGATTAGGAGGCGATTTCAAGGCTTTTTGACACCGGATTTGATCATCTTTAGGTAAGAGCTTCACTCTAAGCTAAAAATATTTGATTTCCACCATGAATTTCTTCCACATTAAGGAGATCCGAAAATTTTGGGAATGTGAAGAAAATTTGGGAAAAAATTCATGGATCTTATTGTTGAACTCTTAGAATTGTTATTGGAAGCCATGATTTACATATTTAAAGTAATTTTTGGAATTTTTCTATAATTTAATTAGATTAAAATGGCTCCACGACAAAGGAGAAGAGTTGAGTTCGACGAGTCTCGCTTCGTCAATGCGATGGCTCAAACAAAATTTACTTCCATATTGAAAGGAAAGAAGTGCATACAAGATCTAGTTTTTAAAAGTCCGGGAGGAGAAATCAAACGAGTTATTGCCGAGCGGAGTTGGGAAAACTTTTGTTACGCCACAAATAAAGTGGATGCAAATGTTGTGAAGGAGTTCTACACCAATGTGATTTATTCTGATGACGGAATCGTTCAAGTGCGTGGATTCCCTCTTGAGTTTACTGTCGCCCGCATCAACACTTTTTATGAAGTCCCAGACTCATACAGNGAAAGTGGAGATGAAGAATGGGTTTATCCTATGAAACACATTAGTAAAGCTAATTTGAAGACTTATGAATCCTATGAGAAATGGTGAACTGGGAATAGAAGTCAAGAACCTTCTACTAGTAGAGATGTCCCCTCTACAAGTTATGACCTTTCACCTTCTAGTTCCCCTACCCTCTCTGATTTGATGAATGAGTTGACCTTGCAGTGAAAGAGCATAGAATTGATAAGTGAAGGAATTAGAGGTTTAGAACATCGACACGATTATGATAGTGAGTACCTGCAGAGGCATTCAAATGTTGAGGTAGCCTATTATGAAGCTCAGGCCCAACACTATAGAAGAGAGTCTGATGTCACGTTTCCTGAATGCCATCGATATACTCAGTATCAACCCAATCCACCTGCTGATCAAAAGCGATGAAGATTTAGCTTGGGATTTTGATATAGAATGAAATTGATGTACTTATGTTTGTATTTTTATTTTATGTAATCTTATTGTAATAGAAATAGATGTTTATGTATTTGGACTTTCAATTTGTGTACTTGGATAATTTTAATTTTTATAAAGTTAGTGTGGTAGTTAAATGTGCATGTGCAGTTCAATAGATATCAAGTAAAATTGTAATGTGATTTTCATTTCACATTTTTAAGTTTTAATTGTTTAGTATTGTGATTGTGTTAGGAAAATATTGTGCTTGTTTAATGTTTTAGTTTTATACTTATTTCAAAATTTCATTACTCAGAAATTCCTCTAATGATTTATGTGTAGAAAGTTCCTAATATTACAGACCTGGTGAAGTAAAAATTTGAGAAGGTTTGCAGAAATTTCAGAATGATGAAAATGCCTACAATACTGAGGTATGATTTATATTTATAGTTTTTCTTTCCACCTATATTATTTCATATTTAAAAATTTAAGTTTGGGGGAAGGAAGAAAAAGATTAACTATTAGATGTCCTCTATTTCAATATTTTCAAAAATTATTTATATGATTTCATTTAGTGAATTTAATTCAGGTAAATATATTTTTTACAACTATTTAAATATTATGATATATTTAAAGAAATATTTTTGTAATANTGCTCAAAATATATGGTGAAAATCTAAAATTTTTGCATAGAAGTAAAGCTCTTACCTTAAGGAACTTGGATCAAGCAATTCTCACTCGATTCCACCAAGAAATCTTCAAATTTCACTTGTCCTAGCCCTTAAAATCACAAGTTTGAGTTTGGGAAGACAAAAGGAGGTGTTAAAAATGGTATTTTCAGGCTTAAAATTCACTTTTAACCTTTTGTGAATCGGTTTTCGTGAATCGGCGCTTAAGCGCGGGTAAGTGGCGCTTAGGTGTCTGCCTCTTGGATTGGCTAGCACTTAAGCGTGAGATGTGGCACTTAGGCGCCAGTGCACAATTTTTAAAATTTTTAATTTTAAGTAAAATGCACTATTAGCCTAAGTAAACCACCTATAAATGGTCTTATAAAACTTAAATGACTATTTTTTTCTTCCTATAACTCCCTTCTCCATCAAAATTCTCCATAATAATTAATTCAATTTGAGGCTAAAAATAACACAAATTTTCACAAAAATAAACTTATACTAATTCACAAACAAGTACAAACACATTTAACACTTAGTTCTCTCTCCAAATAGTCTTGGATAAGAAAATTTTCCTAAGTACAAAACCAAGTACAAACACATTTAACACTTAGTTCTCTTTCCAAATAGTCTTGGATGAGAAAATTTTCAAACACATTTAAAACTTAGTTCTCTCTCCAAATAGTCTTGGATGAGAAAATTTTCCTAAGTAGACATTTAACACTTAGTTCTTCTCTCCAAATAGTCTTGGATGAGAAAATTTTCCTAAGTATAAAACACTTAACACACACTCTCTCCAAATAGTCTTGGATGAGAAAATTTTCCTAAGTACAAAACACTTAACACACATTTTATAATTAAACACACAAGTGACACAAACACTAAACACAAGAAATAAACACTAACACACTTAAAATGTGACTCCAAACACACAATTCCTAACACTTAACTTAATACCACTCTTCATTAAAAGGAATGAATTCTTGTCTTTCAGTGGTCTCTCCAGGAATATAAAGTTGATAAAATGGACGGTGGTGACGAGCTCTAATACTATCACCTCGATCCACTTTTGCTTAAGGAACATCGCCTTATCCGCTTCCTCTATACAACTGGTATGGTTGAATTGCATCCTAATTTGCCACGCAATATGTTCTAGATGAGCATGCAATTCAAGCACCTTAGTCTCTAATACATATATAGTATTCTCCATCTGGTTGATCTTCTCTGAAATCCCTTCAATACTAACAGCTAAGAAACTGTTGTACATCTATTGTGCACTTTGACTAATGAACTTTTTCTTCGTGGCTTCTTCCTCCTTCTTCAAATCCATCTCCCATGAAGACATTTTCTCTAAATCTCTCTCTTTCTTAGACTTTTAGGGCTAAAAATAATCCGGGGTAAAATTCCTTCACAAACCCCTTCTATTTATAGGCCTAATTCCCCCTCATAACATCTAGGCACGACTAGAAACTACCAAGACATGTTTATTCCAACTAAATTGCAGTTATACCTTCTAGAAATTGAAATTTGCACATGTGATTAAACTGTCGTGCTTAAGCACCAGTGCACATTTTTACACCAGTCAACTTAATGTCCAAGTTCTTATTCTATCATGTCTAGGTTATTAAATAAAGTCTAAAAATCATTACTAATACATAGTAAACTCAAAAATACTACCCCAAATTTCTTAATCATACTCAAAATAACAATCAAAGCAAATATGCAATGATAACTATGCCCACAAAGCGCTTGGTTTTACGTCATCAGCCCGATGTAACCAGTGCTCATTATGGTTGACCCAACATCATTCCATCATTATATTTATGGTG
Organism: Phalaenopsis hybrid cultivar; assembly: GCA_002079205.1. Taxonomy (NCBI): domain Eukaryota; kingdom Viridiplantae; phylum Streptophyta; class Magnoliopsida; order Asparagales; family Orchidaceae; genus Phalaenopsis; species Phalaenopsis hybrid cultivar. The sequence goes on along the minus strand of JXCR01148160.1, from coordinate 403,231 downwards.
ATCCCCTATATAATAAGGTTTTAGTCTATGTCCATTCACTTTAAAAATTTTCTCAGAATTGGGATCTTTAATATCTACAGCTCCATAAGGATAAACTTTTATCACAACAAATGGGTATATCCACCTGGACTTAAGTTTACCTGGAAATTTAACCTTGCATTATATAGCAAAACTTGTTGCCACCTGGACTTAAGTTTTCTTGGAAATAATCTTAACCTTGCATTATATAGCAAAACTTGTTGCCCTAGGCTGAAAATTTTTAGTAAGAATCTTTCGATCATGCCACATTTTCATCTTTTCTTTATAAATCTTAGCACTCTCATAAGATTCATTTCTTATCTATTCAAGCTCATTTAATAGTAACAATCTTTTCTCACCAGCATCTTTAAAATTATAATTGAACTCTTTAATAGCCAAATAAGCTTTATGCTCAAGTTCAACTAGTAAGTGACAAGATTTCCCAAAAATTAGCATATATGGGGACATTCCTATAGGAGTTCTATGTGCAGTCTTATAAGCCCACAATGCATAGTCAAGTTTGACTGACCAATCCTTTTTTTTTATTCACAGATTATTCCATAATTCTTTTAATTTCCTGATTGGATAATTCAGTCAAATCACTTGTCTGAGAATGATAAGAAGTTACAATCCTATGATTTATATGATATTTCTTTAATAACTTCTCCATAATGACATTTCTAAAATGACATCCCCCATCAGTAATGATAACTCTCAGCATTCTAAATTTACAAAGTATATTCATTTTCAAAAATTTTGAAATACTTTGAGCATCACATCAAGCTAAAGCAATAGCTTCTATCCATTTGGATACATAGTCTACTGCTAACAAAATATATAAATTTTTGAAAGATAGTTTAAATGGCCCCATGAAATCTAATCCTCAAACATCAAATATTTCAACTTCTAGCATATAGTTGAGGGGCATATCATTTCTTCTAGAAATATTACCCACTCTTTGACATCAATCACAAGTTTTTATATAAGCATTAAAATCTCTAAAAATTGTAGGCCAATAAAATCCAGATTCTAGAATTTTGTATGATGTTTAATCAACACCAAAATGTCCCCCAAAGTCAGAATTATGACATTTTTGGATAATAAAATCTTCTTCTAATGGTACACATCTTTGAATGATCAGATATGGGTCATCCCAAAAATAAGTCTTAGCTTTAGAAATAAAGTTCCTCATTTGTTAGTATGTCATTTCATAGGGTTTAAGGTTACTAACAATATAGTTCACAATGTTAGCATACCACGGAACACGCCACTCATTTACAGTGAACAATTTTTCATCTGGAAAATGTTCATTAATTTCTTTTTCAAAATGGTGTGGTTTTTCTAATTCAAGGCTGGACAAATGATCAGTAATTTGATTTTCAGTTCCATTCTAATCTACTATTTCAAAATCAAATTCTTGTAAAAGAAGAATCCATCTTATAAGTCTCAGTTTAGTATCCTTCTTTTTCATTAAGCACTTAATAGCAGAATGAAGTAAAAGAAGAATCCATCTTATAAGTCTCGGTTTAGTATCCTTCTTTTTCATTAAGTACTTAGTAGCCATCTTATAAGTCTCGTTTAGTATCCTTCTTTTTCATTAAGTACTTAATAGCAGAATGATTTGTATGCACTATACAATGAGTTTCAATCAAATATGATCTAAATTTTTCAAAGGCATATACTATTGCTAATAACTCTTTTCAGTTGTTGTATAATTAATTTGAGTTTTATTAACAGTTTTACTAGCATAGTAAATACCTTTGAAAATTTTATCATATCTTTGTCTTAAAACAGCTTCAATAGCATAATCACTTGCATCACACATAAATTCACAAAGTTTTTCCCGATTTGGTGAAACTATAATTGGTGCAGTGATTAATTTTTCTTTTAATAATTTAAAAGCTTTTAGGCATTCCTCATCAAAATTGAAAATTGCATCTTTCTCCAATAAATGGCATAAAGGCTTAGTAATCTTAGAAAAGTCTTTAATATATCGTCTATAGAATCCAGCAGATCCTAAAAAACTCTTAATTTCCCTTATATTTGTTGGATAAGGTAAATTAGCGATTCACTTGAATTTTAGCAGGATCTATTTCCATACCATTTTCTGATATTTGATGACCTAATACAGTTCCTCCTGCTACCATAAATTGGCATTTTTCCCAATTAAGAACTAAATTTATTTCTTCACAGCGCTTAACAACTTTAGAAAAATGTTCTAAACATGAGTCAAATGAAGTTCTAAACACTGAAAAGTCATTCATAAAGACTTCAATCCCTTTTCCAATTAAAGAAAAAAAATTGTCATCATACATCTTTGAAATGTAGCAGGGGCATTACATAAACCAGAGGACATTCTTCTAAAAGCAAAAGTACCATAAGGACTGGTAAATGTTATTTTCTCTTTATCCTCAGGAGATATTTGAATTTGGTGATAACCGGTATATCCATCCAAAAAACAAAAGTATTTGTGCTCAGCTAGTCTATCCAGCATTTGATCTAGAAAGGGTAGTAGAAAATGATCTTTCCTAGTAGCAAGATTTAATTTTCTATAATCAATGCATATTCACCACCCTGTAACTTATCTAGTAGGTATTAACTCATTATGCTCATTCACAGTTACAGTTACTCCTCCTTTCTTAGAAACAAGTGAATTAGAATAGCCCATGCACTATCTGAAATAGGGTAGATAATTCCAGCATCTGACCACTTTAAAATTTCTTTCTTTACAACTTCTTTCATAACACAATTTAATTTCCTTTGTGGATCAGCCCTGGGTTTGTTATTTTCTTCCAAATTAATTCTATGCATACAAATTGAAGGATTGATTCCTTTAATATCAGCAATTGTCCATCCAAAGGCTTTCTTAAAATTTTTCAGAATTTTCATCAGCTTTTCTTCTTCTTCCTTTGTTAACTTTGAGGAAAATATAATAGGTAAAGTAGAGGAATCTCCTAAAAAGACATATTTTAAATGTTCAAAAAGTAATTTTAACTCAAGTTTTGGAGGTATTGCAATAGATTGATTATCTTTGTCTATCGTGTCCAAAATTTCAAAACTTTCTTGAACATAACTTGAATCTTCCTTAGAAAGGTTTACACATTGATCTAACTCCTCTTCTTACTCGTGTTCCAAATCTTTTTCTTCATATTTTCCTTCATAAGTAGTCTTGAAATGGAATTCGCTCAGATATCATATAACATCCATTCTATAGCATTCATCATCTTCACCTTTTACATGGTATTCATTAATTTTAAAATGTTAAAAGTAACAGTTTGATCATTGACGCGCATTATTAATTTCTCTTTCTACACATCTATCATTGCTCTTCCTGTGGCTAGGAAAGGTCTCCCCAAAATGATAGGATCTCTTTTTCTCCCTTCATATCTAGCACAATGAAATCAACAGGAAAGATAAATTTATCCACTTTCACTAGGACATCTTCTATAACTCCTTTAGGATAGGTTAATGAACGATTTGCTAACTGCAGAGTTACAACAGTAGGGGTTATTTCTCCTAATCCAAATCTTTTAAATATTGATAATGGCATAAGGTTAATGCTTGCACCTAAATCGCATAAAGCTTTCCCATAAAATCTGTCTCCTATTGCAGATGGAATTGCAAAGCTACCAGGATCTTTAAGCTTTCAGGAAGTTTCTTCTGAATTATAGCACTGCACTCATCATTAAGTGCAACAGTCTCATTATCTTCAAACTTCCTTTTTCAGTTGAGAATATCCTTCATAAAATTTACATAGCTTGACATTTGTTCTAAGGCTTTAGCAACTGAAATATTGATTGTAAGCTTCTTAAATATTTTTAGAAATTTTTAAAATTGCTTATCTAACTTCTGTTGTCGAAGTCTCTGAGGAAATAGAGGTGGTAATTTTTCTAAATCAATTTTCGGCGGAGAAATAGGTCTTTCGGAGCGTCCTCTTTTGATTCTTCAATTTCTTCTCTCTCTACTTCAATCTCTTTTTGAATCCTACCTTCCAACTCTCTTCCGCTTTGTCCTCTTTTGATTCTTCAGTTTCTTCTCTCTCTACTTCAGTTTCTTTTTGAACCCTACCTTTCAACTCTCTTCCGCTTCTAAGTTGAACGACTTTAACTTGCTCTTTATTCTGGTCTTTTGGATTTGATTCAGTATTACTAGGAAGTGTTCCTCGGGATCTATTACTTAATGAACTTGCAATTTTTCCAAGTTGATTCTCAACCCATTTGTAACACCACTTCTTCTACAGAGAACTTCTTATCCTTAAATTATGTATTACTGTTGATTCCTAGAGGATAAGTAGATCTATAATTATTATTCCCTTAGTTATTCCAGTTTCCCAATGGGTTTCCTTGGTTTGTTCCCCCATTGCTGATTATTACCACCCGAATTGTTATTCTAGTTAAAGTTGGGATGGTTCTTCCAACCTAGGTTATAATAATTGAAATATGGGTTATTTTGCTTATTATTTATGGCATTCAAAGTCTCTAATGATGTTTGAGAATCTACCATTTGGCCTAATGAATTCTATTCAATCATGAAAATTGATTGAGAAAAATTCATTCCAAATTGTTCTAACTTCCTTGAAATTGCAACAACTTGATTTGCTAACATAGTAAATGCATCAGTTTCATGAATATTGGCTACCTTCTTTAGATTCACCCTCTCAAAAGGCCATTGAAAATTATTGGTATTCATATCTTTAATTAAAGCATAAGCATCATGAAATGGTTTTGACATCAATGAACCACCAGCAGCGGCATCAATAATAGATCTAAGAGACCCAACTAATCCTTGGTAGTCATATCTTTAATTAAAGCATAAGCGTCATGAAATGGTTTTGACATCAATGAACCATCGATAATTGATCTAAGAGATCCAACTAATCCATTATAAAAAGTTTGAATTATTAACCAATCTCGGATAATTGATAAGAGATCCAATTAATCCATTATAAAAGGTTTGAATTATTAACCAATCTGGTATAGCATGGTGTGGACACTTTCTTAAAAGTTATTTAAATTGTTCTCATGCTTCATAAATAGATTCCCCTTCAAATTGATTAAAAGATGTAATATCATTTCTAAGCTTCATAAAATAGATTCCCCTTCAAACTGATTAAAAGATGTAATATCATTTCTAAGCTTCACAGTTTTTATGGAATAGATTCCCCTTCAAACTGATTAAAAGATGTAATATCATTTCTAAGCTTTGCAGTTTTTTTATGGTGGAAATATTTAGCAGGGAATTTTTGTGCTAAATCATCCTAAGTTTTGATGGATCCAGATGCTAACAAATTCTACCTCATCTTAGCTTTATCCCTCAGTGAGAAAGAAAATAACCTAAGTCTTATGGCATCATCTGAAACACCATCGAATTTAAATGTAGCACATAATTCTAAAAAATTGGTAAGATGTAAATTCGGATCTTCATTTGGTGATCCCCCAACTGATTATTTGATACCATTTGGATAATAACAGGTTTAAGCTCAAATGAATTAGCCACTATGGTAGGTTTTTGAATATTACAATGAAGTTCATCTATAGTAGCGTTGGCATAATCTCTTAAAGGTCTAAATTCTTGATGAATTTTAGCATTTTGATTATTTTGGTTTGTCATTTCTATAATTTTTTTGAAATTTTCAAGATTTTTAATTTTTTTGGGTTTTCTGATTTTTCAAATAGTTCTTTCTAATTTAGAATTGTAGGGCACTAGTCCTTCAGAGCCTAAACTACGCATACACTAACATAAAGTAAAAAAAATAAAATAAAACATACAAAATAAGATACAATATTTAAAGTTTAAATAAAACTTTTAAAAATAGAAATTTGCTTAGTTTTCTTCCCCGGCAATGGCGCCAAAAACTTGATCCCTGGATACGTAATGCTTATGCACAGTATATCAATAATTATGATGGTATTTTTGACTTATGTTTCCTTATTTTGCAACAAAACTAAAAACTTGATTCTTAAGAAAAATAAGAATTTAACTTTTTAATTTATATATATTTATATTGGGATACTACGCAATTATAAGTATCGTTATCAAGTAATATAGGACTTTTTGATTAAGACCTGAATATCAAACCCAGAGAGAAGATTATGCAATATGCACCTTTTAGAAAGTATTTTCTATTTTTAGAAAGATAATTAATTAAACTAAAAAAAATATTTTTGTAGGAATTTAAAATTAAAATATTTTTGGTATATTTTTTTTTTATATTTTAACGAAACAATAAAAAGATAACTAAAGTTTTTGTACAAGAAAAGTATTTAATATGAAAATATCTTTCTTCTTATCATGAATCAGTAATAACCATAGGAATTTTGTTGTGTAAGTATGCAAATTTTGTTGTGTCAAATAGAAGCAATAATATTTTTTACCCTTACTAGAGATACTATAAAGAACATTGACTAATTTAAAGTTTGAATAGTTCTGAAGACTGGCTAGGCAGGGAAGATACTAGTTCTCACTCTAGAGAAAAGTTTGAATAGTTTTGAAGACAGATGCTATAAAGAACATTGACTAATTTAAAGTTTGAATAGTTCTGAAGATCGGCTAGGCAGTAAGATTACTAGCTCACTCTAGAGTTCCCTCAAATTCCCTCCACTTGGGGGCTAACATCTCGTATCAGAACCTAAAACAATAAACCAAGTTGAGGGCCCCTCCACCTGGGGGCTAACATTCTCGTATCATAACCTAAAATAATAAACCAAGTTGAGGGCTTTAACCTGTCACTTTAAAGTCCTCTAACTCTACATCCATCAATGAATATTTCTTTATTTATTTGCACTCAATCATACAAACTACATTCTCATTCATATAACCTCATGTGATTCTTTCTAATTGTTAATTGAGACAATACCAGTCTGGTTCTTACGTGTTCTCACAACAAGTTTTAACATCTGGATTGGCCAAATCAAGGAGTAAATGAAGTGCATGAATTTAAATCATCACAACTTCTTCCAGCGCCAATACTCTCCACAACTTCTGAAGTGCATAAATTTAAATCATCACAACTTCTTCTAACATTAAAGATCAATACTCTCCACAACCTCCATTGTTCATGGATTTAAATCATCAAAACTTCTTCCAACATTAAAGATCAATACTCTCCACAACTTCCATCCATATTTAAATTTTCACAACTTTTTCCAACATTAAAGATCAATACTCTCCACAACTTCCATCAAACTTAATTACTTATCATTTTAAGAAGAAAGATAAATAAAACTACTCAGAATCCATGGAGAAAACAAAATTACACTTTAGTTTAAAAGAAAAAATCATTATCAAACCAACAACAAGTCTCAATTAAAATCGAAAGTAGTCTAAAACAAAAAAGATGAAAACTTATCTCAAGTCCTCCACCAAACTCTTGAAATTCCTTTGAATATATTCTCTTTTACAATCACTAAAAATAAAATAACAAAAAAGATAAAGTAAATAAATAGTGGTTCCTGAAAATCTCTCTGAACTAACTCCTCAGAAAAGAACATTCAAAACTTGCCAATATTTTCAGGACCCAAACTTTTTCGGACCTTTTCAGGACTCTTTTCTAAGTCCTTTCTTCTTTCTTTTATATTTTTTCAAGATGTGCCTTTAGATCTCTTCAAAATACCTCTTGATTTGATGTATTTGCCTAAGAGATCCATCCTTTCATGATAAGTTTCGTCCATGGTGGTTACAACCACCTATTAAGCCAATGGATGCCTCAAAAACCTCTTTGAAATTCGTGAAAACTGATTGTACTCGTCTAGTAACTTCCACTGTTGCTTAAGTACGGGGTCTCGACACTTAGGCGCGGCCTTCTCTGTTTAATTGGTGCTTAGGCACAAAACTCTTTGCACAATTTTTCACCTTTTTGCTCCAAATTTGATCCTTTTTCACTCCTTTAAGCATTTTTTTTCATTTTTTACTTGTATCTGTAAGAAAAGCACAAAAATATCTTTGATTAAAGTGCAATATCTCAAAAATAGGTATAAAAATGTGTCTAAGAACACTATATATTTTAGGTGTATCACCTATCCAATATTTGGTTCAAAAAAGGTAAAGGAAAGTGATCTTTCCTAGTGGTGAAATTTAATTTTCTATTAATGTAAATTTGTCAACCAGTGACTTGTCTTATTGGTATTAATTCATTATTCTCATTTGTCACAACATTCACACCCCCTTTTTTGGAACGCAGTGAAATGGACTCACCCAAGCACTGTCTAAAATAGGATATACCATTCCAGCATCTAACCATTTTAAAATTTCTTTCTCAAAAACTTCTTTCATCATGAGGTCTAATCTCCTTTGAGGATTAATTTTTTATTCATGATGTTTTTCCAATAAAATTCTGTGCTTACAAATTGAAGGATTGATTCCTTTGATATCAGCTAACATACATCTAAAGGTTTTCTCATATCTTCTTAAAGTTTCTAACAACTTTTGTTCTTATGCTTCAGTTAATACGATAACAGGTAATGTAGATAAATCTCCAAAAAAAGACATATTTTAAATGTGTAGGAAGTGTTTTCATTTCTAATTCAAAAGGTATCACAATCGAAGAAATCAAATTTTTGTTATTATCCGTAGGATCTAACAATTCAAACTATTCCTGAACATAATCTAATTCTTCATTACTCACTTCTATAGATTTACCTTGAATTATATCCTCATCTTCATACTCCAAATGTTCTTCAATTTTCTTTTTAAATGTATCTGTGAAATATTTATTGCTTAAATATTCATAATTTTCATTCTGAAGCATTCATCATCGCTTCCTTTTGCTGGTTATCTCATTGATTTTGTAATATTAAATGTAACTTCTTGATCACTGACTCTCATTGTTAACTCTCCCTTCTGCACATCTATAAAAGCTCTTCCAGTTGTAAGAAATGCTCTCACTAAAAAGATAGAAATTTCTTTATCTTCCTCCATACCTAACACAATAAAATCCACAGGAAAGATAAATTTATCAACTTTTATCAAAACATCCTCTATAACTTCTTTAGGATAGGTAATTGAATGATCAGTCTTAAACCAAACCTTCTAAAAATCTATAGAAGCATAAGATTAATACTAGCTTCCAAATCACATAAAGCTTTTCCAAAATATCTTTTGCCAATAGCATAAGGTATAATAAAATTACCAGGATCTTTAAGTTTTTTAGTTTTAAAATTATTGTTCTACTCCTCATTAAGTGCAAGAGTCTCATTATCTATAAACTTCATATTTTTATTAATTATATCCTTCATAAACTTCACATAGTTTGACATTTGTTCTAAGGCTTCAGCAAATGGAATGTTTATTGTTAATTTCCTCAATATTTCTAAGAATTTGGTAAATTGGTTATCTCTGTTATACTGCTTCAATCTTTGAGCAAATGGAGGTGGTGGTCTTTTTACAGAAATTTTCATTGGTTTAATAAGATATTCTGAATCAAGATGAAGATCTTCGTCAGACTATTCATTTACACTCCTTTCTCAACTTCAATCTATTTTTTAACTTTTGTTTCTAATTCTCTTCCACTTCTGAGTTGAATAGCCTTGATTTGCTATTTATTCTTATCTTTAGGATTAACTTCAACATTACTAGGCAAATTTCTTGGAGGTGTATTGCTAAGTGTAGTAGCAATACATTCTAATTGATTTTCCATGTTTCTAATTGCAGCTCCTTGGATTTGTAATTGTGCTCCTATTTGTAATATTAAATCTTCCATTGATAATTTCTTTTTCTTACTTTGTGAACTTCTATTTAAAACCTGGAGGATAATAAGGTTTATAGTTAATGTTCTCTTGGTTGTTGGAATTTTCCAATGAGTTAGCAAGATTGTTCCTCCATTGTAAATTTACAGGATTAGAGTTATTATTACTCTAACTGAAATTAGGATGATTTTTCCAACCAAGATTATAATAATTTGAATAAGGATTATTAGTTCAATTTTTTATTGCATTTAAAGTTTCATATGATGGTTGAGAATCTATCATTTTTCATGATAAATTTTCCTCAAGCATTTGAGGTATCTGAGAATAATTCATTCCATATTAATCTATTTTCTTTGATATTACAACAATTTGAGTAGCCAAAGTAGATATTGCATCAAAATCATGAATATTAGTATTTTTTTGCAATTACCCTTTCAGAGGGCCATAAAAATTTATTAGTAGTCATCTCTTCAATTAAAGAATATGTTTCATTGAATGATTTTGACATTAATCATCCACCAATAATAGCGTCAATTATAGATTTAAGAGATCCAACTAATCCATTATAAAAAGTTTGAATTATTAACCAATCGGGTAACACATGGTGTGGACACTTTCTAAGTAGATCTTTAAATCATTCCCAAGCTTCATAAATTGATTCTCCTTCAAACTGACAAAAAGATGTGTTATTATTTCTAAGCTTAGCAGCTTTTGATGGTGGGAAATATTTAGATAAAAATTTTTGTGAAAATTATCCCCAAGTTCTGATAGATCCAGGTGCTAACGAGTTTAACCATATCTTAGGTTTATCCCTTAATGAAAAAGAAAAAAGTCTAAGTCTGATGGCATCATTCGACACTCCATCATATTTAAATGTAACACACAATTCTAGAAAATTAGCAATATGTAAGTTAAGATCTTCAGTCAGTATTCCCCCAAAAATATTATTTTGTACCAATTGGATAATAGCAAGTTTAAGCTCAAATGAATTAGTAGCTATAGCAGGGTTTTGTATACTCAAATGAATTTCATCTATTGTAGGATTAGCATAATCTCTTAAAGGTCTCTGATGATGTTCATTTTCAAATCCTGGATTATTTAAGTTTGTAGCCATTTTGTTCAAATTTTCTAACTTTTTTTGTTGTTTTTAAAATTTTCTAATAGTTCTTTCTAACTTTGAATCATAAGGTAATAAACCTTCAGATCTTAAACTATGCATACACAAACTCAATAAGCAATTAAAACAAGCAAAAACACTAAAATATAAAAATATTAATTAAATTATAATTTTTCTTAATATAAGTATTTCAGTTTAAACAAAGTCTTCTAAATTATAAATTAATTTACTGTTATCTCCCCGACGACGGCGCCAAAAACTTGTTGTGGGGTTTTTTGTATGCGTTGTAAATATTTTTCAATACTACAACACACACACAACCACACAATTAGTAAATACGCAGATCAATCACAATAAAATCACTTCAATGTAAATAGTTTTATATTCTAAAATCTTTAAGCTGTCAAACCAAATAATTATGCAAGTATATGTATCCTCAAGTAATAAAGGGTTTTAATGGAGTCTTGAGTATTGATCTCACAGGGAGATGGAAATTCTTATGGATACAATGTAAAACACATTATTCAAACTATAAAAACTTAAGAAAAATAAATCTAAAGTAAATTTAATGTATGTTAAATGAAATTTAGCTAAAAGAACTAAGTTAACTAAACTATTTTCTAAACTTCAAAGTTAAAATTACTAAGACTAAACAAAATTTTATAACAAAGAGTTCAAATTTAAGAAAGCATCCTTCCCCTTACAATGAGCTTATGGTTAGTGAAGTGTTTAAAATCATTTAAAATTATATATAAAATTGTATTGTGTCAAATAAAAGCAATCATATTCTTTACCATCTGTCGAGTGCATATAGAACATTGGCATCCCTAAATATGTGGTTAGGTTGAGAGGATAGTAACTTACACTTCTCCAGCCCCTGAGGGCTAACAATCTCACTTTAATTTCTAAGAAATTGGACTGAATTGGGAATTTTAGTCTGTCACCCTAAAATCTCCAATTCTACGCCCATCAAAATTTATTTCCCTATTTATTTGCACTCAAACACATTGATTACATTCTCACTCATGAAATTGAATGTTACTCTTACCTTGTTATAAAAAGCATAACCCTTTCAGATCTTATGTTTCTCAATAAATTTTAACATCTCAATTGGCCAGTTCGAAAAGTAAATGAAGATCAGAGTTTGAAACATCACAATTTATTGGCATTTAAAACCTTGCACAATAATATTAATTCTTCACAAAACCATATCTAATTGTAGGGAGAAGAATAAAGAAGACTACTCAAAATACATGAGAAGGATATGATAAAACATGGATTATATATATATAAATAATTTTACAAAACAAAGAAAGGAAAGAACACAACTTATCTCACACTCCTCTTCCAGAAAATCCCTTGAAGTTCCTTTTAAGCGTTTTTTCTCTTTACAATCACACTCAATTCTCTATTAGAAATGCAATGAAGAAGAAATCTCTCACCTTCTCTCTACTCTTACAACTTTGGAAGAGAATCCTCTCCAAAACCTAACTCTTCTCTCCAAAACTTCTCACGCCACCTTCACACTCCACCACAAAGACCTCTCCTTTTTTTAATTAGGGTGTCAGCCTTGTTTTCAAATGAATTCAAAATTCCCTCATTTTTCCTAAGAGGCACACCTCTTCACATCAAGAGACAAATTCTTTCATCCAAGAGACATACCTATTCATTCAAGAGCCTTTGCAAAGTGTCCAGACACATTCAACCACTACATGGGGCATTTGATTTACTTAAAGCCTTCTAGCACCTCTCAAAAATAGTCAATAACCTCCACAAATCATCTTAATTTGTCTCTGGCACCTCTGATGCTAGTTTGTTGGAGTTTTATGTTGTTCTCTAGATTCTGGCGCCTCTCGTGGTTCTTCTCTGTAAAATGGTGCTTATGGCATCAGTATGCTGAAAAACTACATTTTGACTCCAACTTTCTAAATTTTTGCTCATTTTTGCTCTAAATGCCTAAAATCAATATACCTACAACAAAACATGAAAATATCATTCTTTAAAGTGCAATATAACCAAATTTAAGCATAAAACATATACATAAAATTGCACATTTTTTGGTGTATCAGTAAACGGTCTCTTTTGAACATTCCTTTTTGGGAACTCCTCATAAACAACAACAGTTGGTACTCTTAAACCCAGATAAGACTTGACTGGATTACACTCTGTGGGCCTCGGGTCAATGGTAGTAGCATCTATAACAGTGGCAATGGTGTTGACACGGCTTCCCAAATAGAATCTGCAGGAATACAGGCTGTTGATACTTTTGTAGACTTTTGAAACTAATGGACAGGACTATCTTTCTTAAAAATCTCATTCCTCATTCGTGATGATACCGCACAACACATTCTCATTAGTAGCTTGACAATAAAAAATCCCTCTTTATTGGATAACCTCTCAAAAATAGTATGGACTAGGGTGAGGGGAGTAGGCCTTTCCCTCTCCTCACCATGACCATCAGGTAGTGGTAAGGCGGTAGCGATCTTGTGGAGAGTCTCATCACTAGTAGTGTCAGACAACAGATGAAACATAATCCCTTAGAGGAGAGGATAGGTCCAACTACTTCAAGTTCCTTCTGCTGAGGAATCTCCTTAATGGAAGCTAACTTCGCAGCCTGGGCCCTAGCGGCTCTCAAAATCATATGGTTACAGTTCCCCATCTGAGACTTGGTCAGCTGCACAACTCTCAAACTAGAACCAATCTCGAATATAGACTGTAGAGGGGCAAACACATGAGCTAAATCTTCTTCAAGTAGAATCTCTTTTCATTTTGCAGACAGGATGATAGGTGCTATAACAGTAAATCTGACAGTGGTAGGTGTGATGACTCTCCTTGGAATAGAGCAACAAATCTAGTAGGTGCAGGAACGATGGATCTGATGGATGCTAGGGTAGCAACAACTTTCACCTTCTTACAAGAAGGGAAGTCTTAGCGATATCTCAAATTGAATTTAGTGGATGGCTCTTGAACATCTGGGGCAGTAACTTTCAAGACAATGAATGGAGCCTTATCGAATTCTACTTCAAACTTATCGAACCCGGACTCAAACTTAATCATGGGTTTCACATTGCAAGCCTCTCAACTAGTGGGAAAGTTGCAGGAGAAGGTCAGAGCTAGGGATGACATCGTAGCTATCGCAAAAAAAAAGGTCTGAGGGTTAGCAATGGCCTATACCTCNTAGGTGCTATAACAGTAAATCTGACAGTGGTAGGTGTGATGACTCTCCTTGGAATAGAGCAACAAATCTAGTGGGTGCAGGAATGATGGATCTGATGGGTGCTAGAGCAGCAACAACTTTCACCTTCTTACAAGAAGGGAAGTCTTAGCGATATCTCAAATTGAATTTAGTGGATGGCTCTTGAACATCTGGGGCAGTAACTTTCAAGACAATGAATGGAGCCTTGTCGAATACTACTTCAAACTCATCAAACCCGGACCCAAACATAATCATGGGTCTCACATTGCAGGCCTCTCAATTGGTGGGAAAGTTGCGGGAGAAGGTCAGAGCTAGGGATGACATCGTAGATATCGCAAAAAAAAGGTCTGAGGGTTAGCAATGGCCTATACCTTGTAACTCTAGTGCAATCACTAAAAATCAACAAAGGTCATTCATTGAACTGGGTACATCTTTCTTATTTTTGTTTATTTTATTTTATTTTACTTTTGTTTTTATTTTTTGGATTTCAGTGTATAATTTCTAAATTTTTTATTTATTGGAGATTTAATGGATTTTATTTAATTTTTTAATTTAAAAAGATGTTAGTAAAGTGCATATTCAATCTGACTTGCAAAATAGCAATTCAAACAGAAAGATAAAAAGTGAAATTGAAATTCAGGATCTAGTGAAATTGATAAAGATTGGGGCTCAATGATGTAAAAACTATGAAATATTTATGNTTATTTTTGTTTATTTTATTTTATTTTACTTTTGTTTTTATTTTTTGGATTTCAGTGTATAATTTCTAAATTATTTATTTATTAGAGATTTAAAGGATTTTATTTAATTTTTTAATTAAAAAAGAAGTTAGTAAAGTGCATATTTAATCTGACTTGCAAAATAGCAAATCAAACTGAAAGATAAAAAGTGAAATTGAAATTCAGGATCTAGTGCTGGGCTGACTTCACAATGCACCGTGCCTAGGTGAACCTCGTTCACCAATATACTTATTTGGGGTCCAACACTACACAAACAGAAAACCCTAAAGATCTCTGAACCCCTCTATTTAAGGATGGTTGAAAAGACAGTCTTGAAATCGATAAAGATTGGGGCTCAATGAAAAACTATGAAATATTTATAAGGTAAAGAAATGCTTTGAGTTTCAAATTTAGGGAAAGAAAAGTGGAAGTATTAAGAGTCTGGAAATTCATTTGAGAAGAAAAGATTGGGGCTCAATGATGTAAAAACTTGAAATATTTATAAGGTAAAGGAATGCTTTGAGTTTCAAATTTAGGGAAAGAAAGGTGAAGTTCATTGAAGTATTAAGAATCTGGAAATTCATTTGAGAAGAAAAGATTGCGGCTCAATGATGTAAAGGCTATGTTTAAGAATCTGGGAATTCATTTGAGAAGAAAAGATTGGGGCTCAATGATGTAAAAACTATGAAATGTAAGAATCTGAAAAATCATTTGAGAAGAAAAGATTGGGGCTCAATGATGTAAAAGCTATGAAATATCTCTGGAAATTCATTTGAAAAGAAAAGATTGGGGCTCAATGATGTAAGAACTATGAAATATTTATAAGTTCATTTGAGACACATTTGAGAAAAAAAGATTGGGGCTCAATGATGTAAAAACTATGAAATATTTATAAGGTAAGAGAATGTTTTGAGTTTCAAATTTAGGGAAAGAAAGGTGATGTTCAAAATCATTAAAGGCTATCTAGATATAGTAATACTCACTTGAAATAGAAAAAAAAATGATTGAAAATAATCCCTAAAAAGAAAAGAAAAATATATAGGATCAAAAGCAATCCAAATGAAAAAGAGAAAATAAAGAAAGAAAAAAAATAAAAGTGAGGAGAAGCTTGATGAAATGCCTAATAAAAAATTGTCTTCGCTGGACCTACCTAATGGNTTTCTTATGTATTTCGTTGTATTTTGGTTTTTATTGTTGTATTAAGAATTTCGTTTATTTCATTTATACTTTTGAATATATAAGAATGACGTGTTTGAAATTTGTTTTTTTTTTGTTTTGTTTTTTTCTTTTTTTTTTTGTGGGTGTGTGAGGTCGATGATGAATGATGAAAAATATGACCTTAGGAGTTCTTTTGGATGATCGGTTTGTTATTGTTATCTAGTGTTGCATGTGTATTCCTAGTGAAGGCAACCGATATCCTCACTTCTTTTGGGCTTATCGGATTATGAAGATTTATGTGGATGGTCTTTTTTGGTAATATGCACATCTGACACAGGACGATCGTGTGTTGTTGGTATTGCGTGTGAAATACTAAAGAAGGCAACCTAGGTCCTCTCTTCTTTTCAGTGCAACAATATATGAGGATTTACTAGATGGATTTTTTTGGTGATAGGCACATGTATCCCAGGACGATCGTCCTCATGGGTTGAAGACAACCAAGAACTCATTTTTTTGAAAGTCCAGTATCTCCTTATCGTGGCAGACGTGTGAGTTGGTGTAGTTACTTGTCTGAGACCGCACGTTCACATTTTTTTAGCTTTTTTATTTCAATACGGATTTCATTTAATTCGGTTCTCTGGTAACTATATAGAACTTAATTTTATTTTATGATATGACAAATGATTTCTTTATTTTTTTTATCTTTATAACAACATGAGCTCTAGAATTTCAAGGACCTTCCGAGTGGTGTTGTGTTACTGCGGACTACTGGCTCTCTTACTCATGTCACGTCAGTCTCATAGCAATGGAAAATAGTTTTACGGTTGTGGAAGAGGCATTTCAGCTCGTTGCGGTTTCCTTTTTTGGGGCGACATTCCGACATATTTCACTGCCGACAGTGATCGGGGTGCGATGGTTTCCCAGGAGAATTTTGCAGCTGAGAACAGACATCATCAGCCTTTTAAATTAAACATTTTAATATTTTTAATTGTACTTGTAAGTAGATTTATTTTTATTTTTTTATTTTTTATGCTCATGAGTGAGCACTCTATGTTATTTTTTTGAATGATCTGTAATGGTTTGCGGNCCTTTTTTGGGGCGACATTCCGACATATTTCACTGCCGACAGTGATCGGGGTGCGATGGTTTCCCAGGAGAACTTTGCAGCTGAGAACAGACATCATCAGCCCTTTAAATTAAACATTTTAATATTTTTAATTGTACTTGTAAGTAGATTTATTTTTATTTATTTATTTTTTTATGCTCATGAGTGAGCACTCTATGTTATTTTTTTGAATGATCTGTAATGGTTTGCGACTTCTGTTTTAGCTATTATTTTGCTAATACAATTCTGTTACAAACAATATCACTAAATAGGGGCAGAATGATCATTTATCCAACAACAACTGAGAATAAACTATTCTGAATAAGCCCCCCCAAACAAAAAGNGGCTTCTGTTTTAGCTATTATTTTGCTAATACAATTCTGTTACAAACAATATCACTAAATAGGGGCAGAATGGTCATTTATCCAACAACAACTGAGAATAAACTATTCTGAATAAGCCCCCCCAAACAAAAAACTAGCTTATCCCGATAATCTGCAGATTATCAGATTTTTAGGATAATCTGAAATAATCTACAGCTGTCCCAAACGGACCCTTGCTCAAGGATTGTTTTATGGAGGAGAAAGTTCAAGTGCTGAAAGCATCTTAGGCTATATTTAATTCTTATTTTTGCAGGATCCCTAGATTCCAAAAAAATCATTTTTGGATACATTTTTACAATCTTCAGAGCCGCAGTAAGCTGGAAGTCATCACTTCAATCAACATGCTACCGAAGCTGAATTTTTAATAGAAACTAAAGCAATCAAATAAGGTATTTGGCTTCAAGAATTTATGAAAGAGTTGGGTTTTATACAAACAAAGTTTGTAGTATTTCGTGACAACCAAAGTGTTTACATCTAATTAAAAATCATGTATATCATGGTAAAGTACGCATCATTCCAATTACAATTACAGTAATAATATCATCATTTCAGTTATCTTTTTTTTTTTTTTTATTCTTGTTTTTCTCTTTGCAAAGATTTCTTAATCTCTGAAGAATTCACAATAGAAAGAAAGAAATTAAAAAACAATCTCAACTCAAATAGAGGATCCGTTGAGGAGTTGGTCTACATAGAAAGGGGNTTTTTAATAGAAACTAAAGCAATCAAATAAGGTATTTGGCTTCAAGAATTTATGAAAGAGTTGGGTTTTATATAAACAAAGTTTGTAGTATTTCGTGACAACCAATGTGTTTACATCTAATTAAAAATCATGTATATCATGGTAAAGTATGCATCATTCCAATTACAGTTACAGTAATAATATCATCATTTTAGTTATCTCTTTTTTTATTATTATTATTCTTATTTTTCCCTTTGCAAAGATTTCTTAATCTCTGAAGAATTCACAAGAGAAGGAAAGAAATTAAAAAGACAATCTCAACTCAAATAGAGGATCCGTTGAGGAGTTGGTCTACATAGAAAGGGGATATTTTTCCTTACTTTCTGATACACTACAAATTTCAAATCACAATGGAGATGCATAACGAATATTTTGGTTGAGATCAATAAAATATGATTTTACTTTTATTCGGCTCTATCTCAATCAAAAACAAACAAGACGNAATATTTTTGTTGAGATCAATAAAATATGATTTTACTTTTATTCGGCTCTATCTCAATCAAAAACAAACAAGGCAATGGTTAACCCTAAATAGGCAAAGGATTATTCAGGATTTCAGCCATACATTTTCTATGCTCAAAATAGAGTGACAAAGATAAATGACTCAACCAAAAATATTAAAACCTAAACTCATTTCAAATCANCAATTCGATGTATTTCCCTAAGAGATGCCTCCTTTCGCAAAAATTTTCATCCATGGTGGTTGTAACCACTTATTAAGCCAATGGGTGCTCAAAAACCTCTTTAAAACTCGCAAAAACCAAATTTACTCATCAAATAACTACCACTGGCACTTAAGCGTGGGGCCTTGGGCGCTTAGGCGTGGCCTTCTCTGTTTAACCGGAGCTTAAGCGTCTGATCTGACGCTTAGGCGCCAAAACACTTTTGAACATTTTTCACCTATTTGCTCCAAATTTGATCCTTTTTCACTCCTTTAAGTATTTTTTACCTTTTTACTTGTATCTAAAAGAAATATATAAAAATAACTTTCATTAAAGCGCAATATCTCAAAAATAAGTATAAAAATGCGTCTAAAAAAATTATATATTTTAGGTGTATCCGACATCCGATAAAACAACATTTTTCGAATGACTGCACCCATTTTTATAGATCTCATTCAAGAGTTATGTCTTAACCACGACATCCAAGGTTCTTCTAGAACGACAACTAGGGAAGTGTTTGTTATAACGTTATATATTATATCACAGAACGAATTAGTTAGAGGAGCTATGGAGCAATTTTAGCATTCCTCAGAAACAATTAGCTGATACTTCTCCAAAGGTGTACAAGCACTTGTTAGCTTAGCGTCGCAAATCATTAAGCCAGAGGATCCATTGTTCGCTACTACTCCTGAATAAATTGCAAATGATCTCTGTTACATGTCATATTTAAAGGTAAGTTTTATTAATGTGTTACATTAAGTTCAAAATGTAATGAGTTTCTAATGATGCAAAACAGGACTACATTAGTGCAATCGACAATACACACGTTGATGCCCGGCTACCCAGCCAGAAAAAGGTCGCNATAAATTGCAAATGATCTCTGTTACATGTCATATTTAAAGGTAAGTTTTATTAATGTGTTACATTAAGTTCAGAATGTAATGAGTTTCTAATGATGCAAAACAGGACTACATAGTGCAATCGACAATACACACGTTGATGCCCGACTACCCAACCAGAAAAAGATCGTGTACATTGGTCGGAGTAGTTCAACTACCCAAAATGTCATGATAGTATGTGATTTCAACATGTTCTTCACATTTATCGTAGTGGGATGAGAAAGGAGTCCACATGACAATCGTCTTTTTTCATATGCAACTAGGAATAGAATGTAGTGTTTCTCTCACTCGCCTTCATGTTTATTTAGCTATGTAAACCTATTACTTATATATNTTGGTCGGAGTAGTTCAACTACCCAAAATGTCATGATAGTATGTGATTTCAACATGTTCTTCACATTTATCGCAGTGGGATGAGAAGGGAGTGCACATGACAGTCGGCTTTTTTCATATGCAACTAGGAATAGAATGTAGTGTTTCTCTCACTCTCCTTCATGTTTATTTAGCTATGTAAACCTATTACTTATATGCATTATTTATCATTAATAGTGTCTTTCATAATAGAGAAATATTATTTGGTTGATGTTGGATATTCTATGCAGAGTGGCTACCTGACGCCCTATCCTGACACCAGATACCATATTCTTGATTTTGAGAAAGCAAGTGGCACCATCCGTGGCAAAAAAGAAATGTTTAACAAACGTCACTCCTCCTTGCGCGGGGTTATTGAAAGAACATTTGGGGTTTGGAAGAAGAAATGGGNGATGTTGGATATTCTATGCAGAGTGGCTACCTGACGCCCTATCCTGACACCAGATACCATATTCTTGATTTTTTGAAAGCAAGTGGCACCATCCGTGGCAAAAAATAAATGTTTAACAAACGTCACTCCTCCTTGCGCGGGGTTATTGAAAGAACATTTGAGGTTTGGAAGAAGAAATGGTCATCCTACGTTATATGTCGTCGTATTTATTTCCCAAACAGATGCATATTGTGGTGGCCACTATGACACTTCACAACTTCATTTGACGACATCCCTCTCAATCAGATGTGGACTTTAGTATAGCTGACAACGATCAACTGCATGTCTCTCTAGAATCTTCAGAATCTCTGGTTGGACATTCATTACCTAAGAATGAGATAGAATCGAATGAATTTGAAACTCAAGACGGTGAAGTTATAGCTGAGATTACTGTTTTGAGGGAGTCTATCGCATATGCTATCTATAGTTGTTGATTCACCCACCNAGTATAGCTGACAACGATCAACTGCATGTCTCTCTAGAATCTTCAGAATCTCTGGTTGGACATTCATTACCTGAGAATGAGATAGAATCGAATGAATTTGAAACTCAAGACGGTGAAGTTATAACCGAGATTACTGTTTTGAGGGAGTCTATCGCATATGCTATCTATAGTTGTTGATTCACCCACTTTTATTTATTTATTAGACTATAGGTTTTTTTTCTTATGTATTTCGTTGTATTTTGGTTTTTATTGTTGTATTAAGAATTTCGTTTATTTCATTTATACTTTCAAATATATAAGAATGACGTGTTTGAAATTTGTTTTTTTTTCTTTTTTTTTGTGGGTGTGTGAGGTCGATGATGAATGATGAAAAATATGACCATATGAGTTCTTTTGGATGATCGGTTCGTTGTTGTTATCTAGTGTTGCATGTGTATTCCTAGTGAAGGCAACCGATATCCTCACTTCTTTTGGGCTTATCGGATTACGAAGATTTATGTGGATGGTCTTTTTTCGTAATATGTACATCTGACACAGGACGATTGTGTGTTGTTGGTATTGCGTGTGAAATACTAAAGAAGGCAACCTAGGTCCTCTCTTCTTTTCAGTGCAACAATATATGAGGATTTACTAGATGGATTTTTTTGGTGATAGGCACATGTATCCCAGGACGATCGTCCTCATGGGTTGAAGACAACCAAGAACTCATTTTTTTGAAAGTCCAGTATCTCCTTATCGTGGCAGACGTGTGAGTTGGTGTAGTTACTTGTCTGAAACCGCACATTCACATTTTTTTAGCTTTTTTATTTCAATACGGATTTAATTTAATTCGGTTCTCTGGTAACTATATAGAACTTAATTTTATTTTATGATATGACAAATTATTTCTTTATTTTTTTTATCTTTATAACAACATGAGCTCTAGAATTTCAAGGACCTTCCGAGTGGTGTTGTGTTACTGCGGACTACTGGTTCTCTTACTCATGTCACGTCAGTCTCATAGTAATGGAAAACNTGTCTTTCTCCTTGTCTCGAGATTTGTGAAATGGTGATTTGAATTGGTGAAGCCATGAAAATATTTAATAAACTGTGATGATCTTTTCACTTTGATCTTAATTTACTTAAAATCTGGTGAGCTCCGAAGTGAGAGCCGGTATCCTCCCAGCCTAGCCGCGGATTCAGTAAACAAGCACNTGTTTTCCCCATGAGATCTGAGTAGTTTTCTCTGTCTTTCTCCTTGTCTTGAGATTTGTGAAATGACAATTTGAATTGGTGCAGCCATGAAAATATTTAAGAAATTGTGATGATCTTTTCACTTTGATCTTAAATTACTTTTAATCTGGTCAATTGATTTATTAAATTATGTTGAGTTTTACAACTAAGGTGAAGATTACATCCAAGATTCAGGGAGGTCAAAGCCCTTGGAAGTTGGGTGCAAATAAATAAGAAAATAATATTATCGAACTTAAAATTGGAGATTTTAGAGTGACAGACTAAAACCCCCAATTCGGTCCTATTGTTTGGGTGCTGAAGTGTAGATGTTAGCCCANGCTCCTATTTGACACAATATAAATTGAACTAATTCATTTTATCCATCCACTATAATTTCTTGACAAGGAGAAATATGCTTTTTAAACCCTACTTTATATCATTAGTTATTTATTAGTTATTAAAATTATCCTAAACCCTACTTAATATCATTAGTTATTTATTAGTTATTAAAATTATCTATTTATTTCAATTTCCTATTAATGACAGATAAGCAAATTGAACGTCGTTGTTATGATTAAAGTATTATTTTTCTAAATTCTTAGTCTGTAATTCTAAACTACTCCCTCTAGGATCGATATATAGGACTCCATTAGAGCCCTATATTACTTGAGCGATACGTATACTTGTGTTGATAAGTGTGACTTTGCAATTATTGAATATTTAATACGTCCATATTTATCTTATATTTTATTGCATATATAAAGTCGCTGTCACACACATACTTTTTTGGGACCTTTTCAGGGCTCTTCTCAAAGTCTTCTCTTCCTTCTTTTATAATTTTCCAAGAGGTGCCATAGAAACTTTTCAAAATATGTCCTAATTCGATGTATTTCCCCAAGAGATGCCTCCTTTCACAATGATTTTCGTCCATGATGGTTGTAACCACTTATTAACCCAATGGATGCCTCAAAAATCTCTTCAAAATTTAAAAAAACCAAATTTACTCATCAAATAACTACCACTGGCGCTTAAGCGCGGGGCCTCAGGTGCTTAGGCGCGGCTTTCTCTGTTTAACCGGCGCTTAAGCGTCGGATCTAGCGCTTAGGCGCCAAAACACTTTTGCACATTTTTCACCTATTTGGTCCAAATTTGATTAGTTTTCACTCCTTTAAGTATTTTTCACATTTTTATCTGTATCTGAAAGAAAAACACAAAAATACATTCTATTAAAGCGCAATAACTCAAAAACAGGTATAAAAATGCGTCTAAAAAAACTATATATTTTAGGTGTATCAGACATCTGATAAAACAACATTTTTCAAATGACTGCACCAATTTTTATAAATCTCATTCAAGAGTTATGTCTTAACCACGACCTCCAAGGTTCTTCTAGAACGACAACTAGGAAGGTGTTTGTTATAAAATTATAAATTCTATCACAGAACGAATCAGTTAGAGGAGCTATAGAGCAATTTTAGCATTCCTCGGAAACAATTTGCTGATACTTCTCCAAATATGTACAAGCACTTGTTAGCTTAGCGTCGCAAATCATTAAGCTAGAGGATACATTGTTCGCTACTACTCCTAAATAAATTGCAAATGATCCCCGTTACATGCCATATTTAAAGGTAAGTTTTATTAGAGTGTTACATTAAGTTCAGAATGTAATGAGTTTCTAATGATGTAAAATAGGACTACATTGGGGCAATCGACAGTATTCACGTTGATATCCGACCACCCAGCCAGAAAATGGTCGCATATATTGGTTGGA
Organism: Phalaenopsis hybrid cultivar; assembly: GCA_002079205.1. Taxonomy (NCBI): domain Eukaryota; kingdom Viridiplantae; phylum Streptophyta; class Magnoliopsida; order Asparagales; family Orchidaceae; genus Phalaenopsis; species Phalaenopsis hybrid cultivar. The sequence continues at coordinate 379,322 of JXCR01148160.1, read as the reverse complement.
GTGGTTCAACTATCCAAAATGTCATGATAGTATGTGATGTCAACATGTTCTTCACATTTATCGCAGTGTGATGAGAAGGGAGTGCACATGACAATCGTCTTTTTTCATATGCAACTAGGAATAGAATGTAGTGTTTCTCTCACCCGCCTTCATGTTTATTTAGCTATGTAAACCTATTGCTTATATGTATTATTTGTCATTAATAGTGTCTTTCATAATAGAGAAATATTATTTGGTTGATGTTGGATATCATATGCAGAGGGGCTACCTGAAGCCCTATCCTGACACCAGATATCATATTCCTGATTTTGAGAAAGCAAGTGGCACCATCCGTGACAAAAAAGAAATGTTTAACAAACGTCACTCCTCCTTGCGCAGGGTTTGGAAGAAGAAATGGTCATCATATGTTATATATTGTTGTATTCATTTCCCAAACATATACATATTGTGCTGGCCACTATGACACTTCACAACTTCATTTGACGACATCCCTCTCAATCAGATGCGAACTTCAGTATAGCTGACAACGATCAACTGCATGTCTCTTTAGAACCTTCAGAATCTCTGGTTGGGCATTCATTACCTGAGAATGAGATAGAATCAAATGAATTTGAAACTCAAGACGGTGAAGGTGTAGCCGAGATTACTGTTTTGAGGGAGTCTATCGCATATGCTATATATAGCTGCTGATTCACCAACTTTTATTTATTTATTAGACTATAGGTTTTTTTTCGTATATATTTCGTTGTATTGTGAAGTTGGTTTTTATAGTTGTATTAAGAATTTCGTTTATTTCATTTATACTTTCGAATATATAGGAATGACGTGTTTGAAATTTGTTTTTTTTTGTT
>JXCR01148160.1:353057-378448 GCA_002079205.1 Phalaenopsis hybrid cultivar | reverse complement strand
TTTTTTTTTTTTTTTTTTTTTTTTTTTTTTTTTTTTTTTTTTTTGTGGGTGTGTGAGGTCGATGATGAATGATGAAAAATATAACCTTATGAATTCTTTTAGATGACCGGTTCGTTGTTGTTATCTAGTGTTGCATGTGTATTCCTAGTGAAGGCAACTGATATCCTCACTTCTTTTGGGTGCATCAAATTATGAAGATTTATGTGGATGTTTTTTTTTTGGAAATGTGCACATCTGACATAGGACGATCGTGTATTGTTAGTATTGCGTGTGAAATACTAAAGAAGGCAACCTAGTTCCTCTCTTCTTTTCAGTGCAACGATATATGAGGATCTACTGGATGGATTTTTTTGGTGATGGGCACATGTATCCCAGGATGATCGTCCTCGTGGGTTAAAGACAACTAAAAACTCATTTTTTTGAAAGTCCAGTATCTCCTTATAGTGGCAGACGTGTGAGTTGGTGTAGTTACTTGTCTGAGACCGCACATTCACATTTTTTAGCTTTTTTATTTCAATACGGATTTCATTTAATATGGTTCGTTGGTAACTATATAGAACTTAATTTTATTTTCTGATCTGACAAATGATTTCTTTAACTTTTTATCTTTGTAACAACATGAGCTCTAGAATTTCAGGGACCTTCCGAGTTGTATTGTGTTACTGCGGACTACTGGCTCCCTTACTCATGTCACATCAACCTCATAGCAGCGGAAAACAGTTCTACGGTTGTCGAAGAGGCATTTCAGCTCATTGCAGTTTCTTTTTTTGGTTCGACATTCCGACATAATTCACAGCCTTCATTGATCGGGGTGTGATGGTTTCCTAGGAGAACTTTGCAACTGAGAACAGACATCATCAGCATTTTCAATTAAACATTTTAATATTTTTAATTGTGCTTGTAAGTAGATTTATCTTTATTTTATTTTTTTTATGCTCACGCATGAGTGAGCACTCTATATTTTTTTTTTGAACGATTTGTAATGGTTTACGGCTTCTGTTTTATCTATTATTTTGCTAATACAATTTTGTTACAAACAACATCACTAAACAGGGGTAGAATGGTCATTTATCCAACAATAACTGAAAATAAACTATTCTGAATACGCTCCCTCAAACAACAAGCTAGCTTATCCTGATAAGTTTATCCTGATAATCTGCAGATTATCAAATTTTTAGGATAATCTGAAATAATCTACAGCTGTCCCAAACAGACACCATCAAGGATTATATTATGGAGGAGAAAGTTCAATTGCTGAAAGCATCTTAGGCTATATTTAATTCTTATTTTTGCAAGACCCCTAGATTCAAAAAAAATCATTTCTGAATACATTTTTACAATCTTTACAGCCACATTAAGCTGGAAGTCATCACTTCAATCAACATGCTACCGAAGCTGAATTTTTAATAGAAACGAAAGCAATCAAATAAGGTATTTGGCTTCAAGAATTTATGAAAGAGTTGGGTTTTATACAAACAAAGTTTGTAGCATTTCGTGACAACCAAAGTGTTTACATCTAATTAAAAATCATGTATATCATGGTAAAGCATGCATCATTCCAATTACAATTACAGTAATAATATCATCATTTTAGTTATCTTTTTTTTTATTTATACTTATTTTTCTCTTTGCAAAGATTTCTTAATCTCTGAAGAATTCACAATAGAAAGAAAGAAATTAAAAAAACAATCCCAACTCAAATAGAGGATTCGTTGAGGAGTTGGTTTACATAGAAAGGAGATATTTTTCCTTTCTGATACACTACAAATTTCAAATCACAATGGAGATGCATAACGAATATTTTTGTTGAAATCAATAAAATATGATTTACTTTTATTAGGCTCAATCTCAATCAAAAACAAACAAGACAATGGTTAACCCTAAATAGGCAAAGGATTATTCAGGATTTCAACCATACATTTTCTATGCTCAAAATAGAGTGAAAAAGATAAATGACTCAACCAAAAATATTAAACCCAAACTCATTTCAAATCTCCGTCCAACGACGGCCTCTCGTTAAATACTCTCTTCCTCGCCAACACCGCCTGCAAGATTAATCATAACATTACAATTAAAGAGCATTATAAGCTTTAAAAAGAGCATTTACATAAATACCGCCCAAATATTATGTGTTTATGTATGTAGCACCTAAATTTTAATATTTTATTTCTATTTGCATCAAAAATATCATCATTTTAACTTTTAAAAGGTAAAATACACATTTTCATACATAGGTAAGGTGGTATGCATGCAAAAATTGAACTTTAGGGGTTCCATATATAAATACATAGAAATTGAGTGCTATCCATGAAACCTTTCATTTTAAAATTTAGAAACAACTCATTAAAAGTAACTTAATCATCCATGATCTTAATGAGAGTACCTGATGTTGCCAATCAGTACCAATTGTTATTACTCCAATAATGCAGTTTTGAATCACTGAGCCGGATAATATACCAATCCATAGACCCATGCCTCCGACGTGAAGGACAAAACCCAACACAACTGCGATCGGAATGCCGGCGAGATAGAATGCTCCAAGATTGACATAGGCACCGAGGTGTTGCCATCCACAACCGCGAGCAATTCCTAGAGTTTGGTAATTAAATTAAAAAAAAGGGGGCAATTACATAAAACCACAATTCTTATGTAAATATCTTACACATAAACATTACCTTTTACATTTATACTGCCCAAATCATCCATATCATATCAATAATGCCAACATTTTAATTTTTACAAAATAAAATACACATTTACATGTATAGGTAAGATGGCATGTATGTAAAAATTGAAATTTTGGTGTTAGATATGTAAATACGTAGGAAATGAGTGATATGTAACATCAAATATGGGTTGGTGAAGAAGATTACCAGACAGCACTGCTTGGCTGCTATTCATGATAACCGAGACGGAAACAAGAGGAACCATCTTCCTAACATAATCCACAACGTCAACCTCGTTGCTGTAAACATAACCGACAACTCGGCGAAGGCCTAATAGCATCACACACACCACCAATGCTTCCGCAATCGCGACCGTTATTGCCACACGAAATGCCAAACGAGCGAGTTCTGAATTCCCTGCTCCGAGTTCATTCGATACTCGAGTACTATATGCATAATGCTGATCAATTTTCTACAGCTAAACTTCACAATTTATATGTTTGTGATAGCAAGTTTGAATGATCATACCTTGCAGCACAACCAATGCCATATGGTATGGAGTCGAGCAAAGCAATGCTTGTAAGACTGTGGAAGGAAGAGATTCCGTGTTGAGGCAAAATATTTGATTTTAACTTTATGTATGTGAACGCATTATTTCATACCAGATGGAAAGGACTGATGTTTCGAGTCTGGGATTTGGTAAGAGACCGGATAGTAAGACGAGCAGCTCGAATGACCACCATTCAAGGCTGTAATCAAATAATTAGTAAAAATAATATAAGAAAGAAGGATTTACATACAGCCATTCAANGAGACCGGATAGTAAGACGAGCAGCTCGAATGACCACCATTCAAGGCTGTAAGCAAATAATTAGTAAAAATAATATAAGAAAGAAGGATTTACATACAGCCATTANAGGAGACCGGATAGTAAGACGAGCAGCTCGAATGACCACCATTCAAGGCTGTAAGCAAATAATTAGTAAAAAATAATATAAGAAAGAAGGATTTACATACAGCCATTCAATTCTTATGTATTTACATAAGTAACATCTAAACATCAATTTTTACCCTTGTCTATGCATAAAATGTTGTATTTCAGTATTTTCAAATATAAAATTATTTTATTTTTTGTGATATGAAAGATCTGGGTGGTATAATTGTATATAAAAAAAAAAAAAAAGAGAAAAGTCTAGGCGTTAGATAAATAAATACATAGGAATTGGGTGATAAATATGTACATGCCCCTATAATAAAAAGAAAACACAAATAGANACAGCCATTCAATTCTTATGTATTTACATATCTAACACCTAAACATCAATTTTTACCCTTGTCTATGCATAAAATGTTGTATTTCAGTTTTTTCAAAGATAAAATTATTTTATTTTTTGTGATATGAAAGATCTGGGTGGTATAATTGTAAAAAAAAAAAATAGAAAAGTCTAGGCGTTAGATAAATAAATACATAGGAATTGGGTGATAAATATGTAAATGCCCCTATAATAAAAAGAAAACACAAATAGCAATATTCATAAAGAGCCTTCTAAATGGCATAATAATAAAAATACTACATACAAATATTCCACCCAATAGAGGCAGAATCAGGCTATGTCAATCGTACATCCTCAAATTTTGAGAATTTTCTATATAAAAGTAGTAAATTTTAATAACTTTTTCTTAGAAAGTTTAGGCAATTTAGTACTTTANCATAGGAATTGGGTGATAAATATGTAAATGCCCCTATAATAAAAAGAAAACACAAATAGCAATATTCATAAAAAGCCTTCTAAATGGCATAATAATAAAAATACTATATACAAATATTCCACCCAATAGAGGCAGAATCAGGCTATGTCAATTGTACATCCTCAAAATTTGAGAATTTTCTATATAAAAGTAGTAAAATTTAATAACTTTTTCTTAGACAGTTTAGGCAATCTAGTACTTTACCCCCCCTCAATTTATTTCTTTCCCCAATATTAAAAAAAATTAAATATTTAGTGATTTTGTTCACTCTAAAAAATAAACTTTATTCCGCCACTGCCACCAAACACTAGTTGAGAAAAAAACACCATAAGTTACAATACGGAGAAAAAAGTTCGCAAATTGATATTACCATATCATCACTGCAGCGGGAATTGCGAGTCTCAAGAACTCATTGATACCCTTAAACGCCTCCATTGAGAGCGTTAAACGAGTTAGTTTGCACGAATCCGAGTACTTAATGTACACTGCAAGAATAGATANTTAGTGATTTTGTTCACTCTAAAAAATAAACTTTATTCCGCCACTGCCACCAAACACTAGTTGAGAAAAAAAACACCATAAGTTACAATCCGGAGAAAAAAGGCCGCAAATTGATATTACCATATCATCACTGCAGCGGGAATTGCGAGTCTCAAGAACTCATTGATACCCTTAAACGCCTCCATTGAGAGCGGCACACGAGTTAGTTTGCACGAATCCGAGTACTTAATGTACACTGCAAGAAAAGATGNTCATCACTGCAGCGGGAATTGCGAGTCTCAAGAACTCATTGATACCCTTAAACGCCTCCATTGAGAGCGGCAAACGAGTTAGTTTGCACGAATCCGAGTACTTAATGTACATTGCAAGAATAGATACATTGATCCAAAAAGAAATACTTGTAGAAAGTGCGGCCCCGACATTGCCCAATCCAGTTTTGTACACCATGGTCCAACACAAAGGAATGTGGATGCAAAGAGTTGCGAGCGAGCTCGAAATAAAGGGGACGATTAAGCTCTGAGCTTGAAGAAACTTCATGAGAGGGTCAGCAGTGGCCATGGCGAAGAGGCCAGGGATCATCCATACAATATATCTTCCGGCCTCTTGGGATATTAGGGGGTCTTGGCCTACGAGTGAGAGAAGCTTCCCCATATAGATCCAAAGGAGAGAAATTGGGAGGCTGAGTGTTATGAGTGAGATGATGGCTCTGTAAGTATGGATTCCAAGCATTCTGTATTGTCTTGCTCCAAATGCTTGGCCGCAAAGAGTATCCAAGCCGCTAGACATTCCTAGCTGCCAATTAAGTTAAAAACTTGAAAGTTAGTCGATGCAGGAGAATGAATGGGTTATGATAATTTTTTAGGTTTTTGCTTAATTTGGAATGTTGGATGAAAGTAAATAAGTTATGCTGATGTTCATAAATTGTCACTTTAGTTGGACCTTTATGTAGCAATCAAGTAATCAGTTCAAAACTCGACGACAAACTTGAAACTACAAAATAAGCCACACATCCTAATCACGCCTTACATGTTTTCCTCTTTAGGTAAGGAAATCAGGGATTTGATCAAGCAAATGCAATCACTTTCGTCATTTTTTATCCAATAAGCAATTAATTGCCGGTTTTGACACGGAACCTTCTGCTTTTATAAGCTTTAGCCAATCAAATAGATATAAATACAGAAAAACGAAGTTCCAAAATTCAAATTTCTACTTTGCCTGTCAAAATCGCAATAATTAATTTGTTTCATTCTGGCATTAGTCAAAAGAACCCCCATAATTGCTTATAAGAGAACCCAAATTCAAAAAAGATAAAGAAAGAAAGATTAAAAAAAAAAGAAATTGAAAATGATATGTGCCTAAAAAAATCATATTGGTTCGCACAAATCTCGACACATAATTTAGCTGAGAGCTCCAACACTTTAATTACTGTTACTCTGATTCAAACAAAGGGTTATTATAAGATAAGCCAATGGACATCAAACATAATTCAATTTGAATCAAGTTGAGCCCAGATCAAACAATTAAAATATAATAATAAGTTTCGAGATATATTTTGGGAGAACAAATGATCTCCAAATCAAACAAAGCTATGGTTAAATTGAGCGTCTAGACAAGACAAATCCAACTAGTTAAAGATCACTCAATTCTGACATCATTAAAATATTTAAATACTCAAAAAGCAACATATGATCCGAGAGATCACTCTAGGTCATCTGATAAAGTGATATGAATTCATGCAATATTTACAAAGCATGATACTCATAAAGTCTATAAATATGCCCTCACTATCTTCATGAAGAGGGACCTGAACCTAGAGAAGAAAGTTGAAGGAGCTTCAGAGCTCTACTACCCCGGACAACTGCCAACTCAGTCGTCGCAACCGTAAGTCCACCGTCACTATTGTAGGACCACAGCAGTCTGGTCGTCGCCATTATCAGCCACTGTTGCCTAGTCACTATTGCCAAACTNGACCTGAACCTAGAGAAGAAAGTTGAAGGAGCTTCAGAGCTCTACTACCCCGGACAGCTGCCAACTCAGTCGTCACAACCGTAAGTCCACCGTCACTATTGTAGGACCACTGCAGTCTGGTCGTCGCCATTATCAGCCACTGTTGCCTAGTCACTATTGCCAAACCAACTCTGTTGCCAGCCGTCGCAACAAGACCACCACACCCTAGCCAATGTCGTTCGACCACCGTCATCTAGTTGCAGGCCACCACAATCGGGTAGTCGTCACGATTGGACTACCGTTGCTTAGGCACTGTCACCCGACCATCATCGTTTGTGATCGCTGCCACCACCATCGAACCAATATTGTCTGGCCAACATCCCCGGAGCACCGCATTCTAGTCGTCCCTACAACAAGACTGTCGTTGTCTGGCCACCACTATCGAGCTGCATTTGTAGCTGGACCACACTTCTAGACCACCGTTGTTGAGCTGTCGGACCACCACTCTATGGTTGTCGTCATCGTCGTATTACCACTGTCTGACCACCATCCTTTAGCCGTCGGACCACTATTGTCAAGCCACCACCGTTAGACCATCACTGCCCGACCACCACTGTTTAGCTATTTTCATCGCCAGTTAATATTTGGGTCAGGTTTTAGTCAAATAGTTTCGGGTGGATTTGATCGATTTCATATAAGACTAGAACCTGATNCTGACCACCATCCTTTAGCCGTCGGACCACTATTGTCAAGCCACCACCGTTAGACCATCACTGTCCGACCACCACTGTTTAGCTATTTTCATCGCCAGTTAATATTTGGGTCAGGTTTTAGTCAAACAGTTTCGGGTGGATTTGATCGATTTCATATAAGACTGGAACCTGATTTGATACCCCCAACTCTTTCATAATGCAATCAACAAAAAAAGATAATTCCAAAATTTTGATCAAAATAACGCATTATTAAATATAATTTCCCTACATATAAATTCTCACATAATTGGTAATTAATGAGGAGCTAAACTAGTGGTAAAAGTGAGGGTGGTAAAATAAAATTAAAAATTAAGGGTGACCTATATTAAATCTTTAAAATTTTATATCTTAAAAAATATTAAAATTATTATAATCTTATTATTAAATTANGTAAGTCCACCGTCACTATTGTAGGACCACTGCAGTCTGGTCGTCGCCATTATCAGCCACTGTTGCCTAGTCGCTATTGTCAAACCAACTCTTGCCAACCATCGCAACAAGACCACCGCACCCCAGCCAATGTTGTCCGACCACCGTCGTCTAGTTGCAGGCCACCACCATCGGGTAGTCGTCACCATTGGACCACCATTGCTTAGCCACTGTCACCCGACCATCATCGTTTGTCATCGCTGCCGCCACCATCGAACCAATATTGTCTGGCCAACATCCCCGGAGCACCGCATTTTGGTCGTCCCTACCACAAGACTTTCGTTGTCTGGCCACCACTATAGAGCTACATTTGTAGCTGGACCACACTTCTAGACCACCGTCGTTGAGCTGTCGGACCACCACTCTATGGTTGTCGTCATCTTCGTATTACCACTGCCTGACCACCATCGTTTAGCCGTCGGACCACTATTGTCGAGCCACCACCGTTAGACCATCACTGCCCGACCACCACTATTTAGCTATTTTCATCGCCAGACCAACGCTACCGGCCACTGTAGTTGAGCCGATGCCATTGTCGGACCACAGCTACCCGACACTGTCGTTTGGCTGCCGCCACCGCCAGACCACAATTGTCTTGTCGCCACTGGCAAACCACCCAACCCGACTGTCGCCATCGAGCTGTCGGACCACCGTCATCTAGCGTCACCACTGTCAGACATCAGCTACCCGGCCTCCACCTTCATTGTCGTCTTACCACCAACGCCACCGCTAAAACACCGTTGTTGCCACTTCCCCTATATATTCCACCACTATCCTAGTGTAAGTAATGTCATTAACCCCTATTTGTGTAATATTATTTCTGACCAATAAAAGCCCGATAAATTATTATAATACATGTCGGCATAGGGAAACTATTTCAACTGGTTTAGACCCCATGATTTTTATCTTTTTGAGTTTTCCACATAAAAATTCATGTTATTTTTACTATCAATTTTTTTTTAACCATGCAGGTTGCGGATCTTGTTACAAACTTAAGACGTTATTATATCACTATAATAACGTGAATTTATGAGCATGCAACAAAAGCATATTAAGGTTCAGATTAATTACCATTTGAAAAGTTATTGTGTTAGAAAAATGTGTTAATTCGATTGTAAGAAGGAATAAAAAAGGATCATGTCTCAGTAGAAACAAAATTACTATGCACAAATATTTGATTGTTCGTTCCAACCCTGTTCATCCTTTTTTTAAATATTTTCAATTGCAGAATTATGAAAAATTCATTTTTAATGAAAGCAACAAATTTTTTTTTATATTTACAACTGTATATTATGAAAAATTCATTTCAATAAAGGCAAACAAATTCTTAAGGTGAGTCTCACTAAAAATTTTGAAATTAATTTATTATTATTAAAATTGATCAGAACTCTACTTGAAAATCTGGGTTCGGTTTAACCAAATAATTTTGGGTTGGGTTCGGATCAATGAATTCTAACATGTAACCTAAATTGACCTAAAACTAACCCTTTAACTTAAAACTGACACAAAATTGACCCGCAAATTCAAAATCGACCCGAATAATTGTTAAGTCTTATGTTAAATGAGTTATAGGGGTCGGGTTCATGTTAGTGGTTAGGATTATGTTCGGGTAATATATCCGATCTGTTTAATATTTAAGTAAGGTTTGAGTTAAAAAGTTTCGGGTAGATCTGATCGATATCAGATAAGACCAGAAACTGATTTGATACACCCAACTCTTTCATAATGCAATCAACAAAAAAGATAATTCCAAAATTTTGATCAAAATAACGCATTATTAAATATAATTTCCCTACATTTAAATTCTCACATAATTGGTACTTAATGAAGAGCTCAACTAGTGGTAAAAGTGAGGGTGGTAAAACAAAATTAAAAATTAAGGGTGACCGGTATTAAATCTTTAAAATTTTTATGTCTTAAAAAATATTAAAATTATTATAATATTATTATTAAATTAAAAAATAATTAATATAAAATTACTATTAAAAATTTAAATTTATGGAATAAAATTACCAATGTAGTATATGATATTAAAAATTTTAAAAAAATTTTAGGTGTGGCAAATGCCTCGTAATTCCTACTGCCGATTAGAGGANATGGAATAAAATTACCAATGTAGTATATGATATTAAAAATTTTAAAAAAATTTTAGGTGTGGCAAATGCCTCCCATGGCGTGGATTACTAGAGAATATTACATATGTAATTCCTACTGCTGATTAGAGGAGTGTATCCCTGCTCTACTTTCCAAGTTTCCTAACCAAACCCGATTAAATCCCTTTGCTTACAGACTCCCATCACTTTATCAGCAGAAACTTTCCTCAGCCAAAACAAAAAACAAGAGAAAGAAGAACAATCCAAATTCGAAATCGAGAGTAATAACTTCGTCCGGAGAAGGGATTCATAGTTCCCGAAATAAAAATCACGGAAAACAGAATAGGTGGTTAGAAATCGAACCAAGTTAACTTACGATGAGACTGAAGCCCGTAACGCCGGCGAGCGAAGTTGCAATGGCGGAGCTGGAGAGCGCCAGCTCGCCGAGATGGCCGACCATCATCGAAGAGGTGACCTGAACCAAGTACTGCGATAGCGACACTGCTAACATCGGCCCCGCAAGGTAACCCATCCTCCGCGCCTCGGCGGTAAACTCACCGAAGCATCCCCTCACTGGTACCTCCTCCCTCTCCAAAAGCCCATGCTCCATTTTTATTCTCTCTGACCTTCTGAGTGCGAGTTTCGTGACTATTATATATGGAAACAGAGCAGCGGTATGTTGTGGCGCTGGACCATGGTAAGCTAACCTTCCGCCGTAACCTGCAGATGGGTCAAATTAGCCGCTCGAAAGATCTTGCAATTGAGGCTTTGTTTGGGGCCGTTTTTTTCACGTGTTGCCGCCCATAACCGCGATAGATTACTGTTTGGTTACCAGCTTTGCTGTCGAACGATGGCGAGAAGCGGGCCGCGGTATCGACCCTGCGGCCCCAGTTTTCCGCCTCATAATATTCGAAATTGCCCTCGCTAATATTTGATGAAGCGTCATAAGTGTTCCGTCCCACGAGCATTCTTCCCAGCCTAGCGATCCTTCCATCGCCATCCCGCGCCTTCTTCGTCGCAATCCAGGTTTCGAACTAGCCCTAGCGATCCTTCCATCGTCGTCCCGCGCCTTCTTCGTCACAATCCGGGTTTCGAACCAGCCCTAGCACTCGCGTTGTCTTGCCGTCTCTACAGAAAACACGCTTCGTCCGGGCCTTCTACTTCTTCAACCGCTCAATCGCGTTCCGTCCCGAGCCTTCTACTTCTTCAACCACTCAATCNGCTAACATCGGCCCCGCAAGGTAACCCATCCTCCGCGCCTCGGCGGTAAACTCACCGAAGCATCCCCTCACTTGTACCTCCTCCCTCTCCAAAAGCCCTTGCTCCATTTCCGTTCTCTCTGCCCTTCGGAGTGCGAGTTTCGTGACTATTATATATGGAAACAGAGCAGCGGTATGCTGTGGCGCTGGACCATGGTAAGCTAACCTTCCGCCGTAACCTGCAGATGGGTCAAATGAGCCGCTCGAAAGATCTTGCAATTTAATCCATAAGAATATTATATTGAATTATTTAATATTTAACTTATTTAAAACTGAGTTAAAAAAAAGTTTAATAAATAAACCAAATAAAAGCTTTCTTGTTCGGCAAGTCAGGGCCCTTGCGGTACAACGAGATAACGGACAAAATTGACGACATATCCTATTTACATTTATACCATCTGGTGGCGTTGATGTTGAACGCTAGGGAAAGATATTACATCATGATTCCTAATGAAGAGTCCACTGATATACAGATATATAGAGTTGGCAGAAAAATTTATAAAAAAAAAAGGTTTTAGCACAGAAGAATATTTCTCTCGTGTTATTCCACATTATTCATGTGTTATTGTGGTGGTATTCATGTGTTATTGTGTTCTGGAAACATTATCGGTATTATAATAACAAATAACACATCAATACCACAACAATAACACATGAATAAAGTGAAATAACACAAGGAAAATATTCTTCTTTGTTACCGGGTGGAATCACAAGAAAACACGTGCGTTTCCTTGAAGCCACGTATCCGCATATAGTGGACTCCGAACGTAGCTCTACGTTAGGAGTCCTGATGTAATATTTTTTGAACGCTAGGGCAGTAAACGGGCCGAACACGAGCTAAGTCTCGTTTATATTTCAAGCTCAAAAACTGTGTTACTGTTCGACTTGTTTGCTTGGCGAGTCAAACACGAGCCATTTACAAACAAAGAGTCGTTTTGAAAACCAAAATCACATTGTCATAAGATGTTAAGGATTTGAGCAAGATTTAAAACATCATTTAAATCTAATTTAATAATTTCTATTATATATTCTTAATTAATACTTTTAATTGATTATAAATCTCTGTAGTTATATATATATATATATATATATATATAATTTATTTTTAATATTTCGAATCAAAATGAGGTGAACACGAACAAATAAATATTTGTTCTTGTTCGGCTCATTAACTTAGCAAACGAGCCGAACACGAGCTTCTTAAGGAGCCGAACACGAACTGTTCACGAACAAAGAATCATTTTGACAGCCCTATTGAACGCCTGGCCTCGAAAATAAATAAGAAGAGTTACATACATACGAATCAATTTTTATGTATTTACTTATCAAATTTCTAAAATTTAATTATTAGATGCATTGGCAAAGGTGTATTTCACGGTTTAAAAATAACAATGATTTCGGCGGGATAAGTGTAAGAAATGAAATTTTGATTATTGATATATAAAAAAAAAATAGGAATTCGATGGTATATATGCAAATACCTCAAATAAATATTATGTTTTGTAATCCGATTTTATTATAAAAGCGATTAAAATTCATCCATTGATTTGGCCGATCGAATCTGTACAACACGTTCATATAAATAATGATATCAAAACACGAATTTGTCCAATACAAAAAATATTACATGATAATCCAAAAACGCAATTAGAAACTTTAATAAACATATGATAAATTTATGACTCACATTTAAACGTTGAAAATATATTACATAAGTGCTCGGCACGTAGAGTTACGTGCGTAGTCCAACGAAATTACTCCAAAAAATTCAACCCGGTGACACAGGGAAATATTCCCTCCATATTATTCAGGTGTTATTGTATGTTATTCATGTGTTATTGTGTTATGGGATATTCCTGGTGTTATAATAACACAATAACACCTCAAGAACACTTAAATAACACACTATAAAACCTGAATAACACTGGAGAAATATTTTCTTGCGTTACCGGACCCTTTTTTTTTTTTTTTTTTTGCTACAGCCCCACGTGGCTTGATTTCATTGGACTCAACACATAACTCTAGGCACGGAGTCCTAATGTAATATTTTTTTCTAAGACATTAATTATATTATTGAAGTATCAATTAATTTCTAATCATCATATAAAAATATGGTAAGTATCATATTCTTCTTTGAAACTTAATCAAATGATGACCAAACAATAACCGAATATGACAAATATAGATAAATTATTGTCAAAAGTGAATTAAAGATGGTTTTGATCATTATATGAGGATGCTTCGATCATTGCCCGGAGATTCTTTGATGACAATTTGATTCTTATTGAGATCAAGAACATTGCAATCAATGAAATCAAGAATGAGAGAGTGCAAGGGTAAGCGAATGACTTTTTATATCATATAGATAGTTGTGAAATTTAGGATGCTTTTGGGACATCTTGTATATCTAGATAAGCCGCTTATCTGGAAATGTAGACTCTACTCGCGTTCTGTGTTTAGTGTCGGAAACCTACTGCGTTTTCGGAGAAGCTGCTCAACCGCAGTTTCCAAACGATGAGGCAGCATTTTCAAAACGCAGCCGCAGCGAATAAGCTGCCTCAAACAGAGCCTTAGTTTGTTAAACTAATACAATAGAGAGAAGAATTAAATATTTAAGGATACGACTAAACTTGCGTACTCTATTCTTCAAATGTAAAACAAATTTCAAGCCCTTTATTGCTTTTTAAATTTAAGAAAATGCATTTGATTATGCCATCAAAAACCAAAAAAAAAATAAATAAGTAGAGAAATTTGTTAAATGCGCCCTCATTTGATTGCAGAAAAAATCGAATAAAAATTGTTCCATGTACTTATGAAGGATTTGGTTCAGGATCTCTCTCCTCTGATAACTTGTTTTTTTCTTCAATTATTGTCATTCGCCGCATCTTAAAGAGAAAACACTAATGACTTAAATGCTTATCATGTAGATTTTAAAATTATCATTAAGGTGTTCTATGATCTTCAAATCAAATAGCAATACAATTTCTTAATTTTACATATTTTTCATGAAAATAAAATATAAAAAATGATAATGAATCGGTTGGTACCACTTCAGTTTAGTATTTTTATTTTTTATTTTTTATATTTCAACGTGAAATATAGCTTATTAAAATCTAATACTTCATTTCTATAGAATTATGTGAAGAAGATTGTTATAAATTTGTTTTTTACTTTTAAAAAAGAACATGAGTTACAATTAAAATTAAAAATAACAATAAATAGAAAGCCTTAAATTTTAAATAAAATAAATAAAAATATCCCAAAGAGGCCGCCTATTATTCTAGGACCATGCCTAAGCCCTTCCTAGCTAGTGGGGTTGTCAAAAAAAAAAAATTCATTTTTCACTAACAAATTTCTTAAGTTCAAATTATAAATGAGTCGAACATGAGTAATCATTTATTCGCNCATGCATGAGATCTTCTTATATTGGCGACAAATGGGTTGGAGAGTTGCTTACGGGGCACCCAACACAATTTTATAATATGTTTCGAATGAGTCAGCCAATATTTATCAATCTTCTTNTGCTACAACCAAAATATATGTAGATGAAAAGTTGTATCTGTTTGCAGCAGAATTGCTAGAGGACCCGATCCGAAGGGATTGCTTTGTGCAGATGTCTGCCGCATGCAGAGTGACATATATTTGGCGTTTTTATAATCGTTTGAACAATTGATATTTTTATATTTTTCATCACTAGAATATTTGCACAACATTATCTATTTTTTTCTTTCTAGAGTTGTGCTTGTGAACTCTGTTGTACCATTCTAATTATTTGCAAAAATTTTTTTTATTTTTATTGTCACCAACTCTCATATAAACGATAACTGTTTAAGGGAAACATTTAGGGAAACCAATCACTATGAATGCAAATAGAAGAAGGCGGATGGAGACCCACATGGATACACGCAGAATAAAGCGGAGAGGAATGTTTCTGCAGACAATATGTTTGATGTACGAGTACTATAACACGTACATTGATCGGTCTCCATGCATGAGATCTTCTTATATTGGCGACAAATGGGTTGGAGAGTTGCTTACGGGGCACCCAACACAATTTTGTAATATGTTTCGAATGAGTCAGCCAATATTTATCAATTTTCTTGACTTACTCGNGTAATCCTCACTTGAAAAATGAAAAAGAAAGGATTGAAAACAATCCCTGAAAAGAAAAGAAAAATATATATATAGTATTGAAAACAATCCAAATGAAAAAAAGAAAGAAAAATTATGGAAGTGAGGAGAAACTTGAGGATATGCCTAATCAAAAATTGACTTCACTGGACCTACCTAAAAGGAAAACTTAAATACATTTCTGAACTTATATTTATGAAATTAGATATTTTACTAGTGGAGTTCTCATGGAGTTTCTATCTCTTGAATATTCTAAGTGACTTAATATTACAACATATAGTCATTCTTGAAATAAATATAATACTAGAATTCTTAAACTTGATGACTAGATGATCTTGTGGCTACAGAGTTGATTCAATTATTTGATTTTTTTTTTAAATCTCACTATGATTTTTATTTAAGTCAAACGTATAGTATTTCTGAATTAAAATTTTACTGCAGTAGATCATAACTTTTATATAGCACTAAAAATTACTTAAGGACAAGTAATAGTTAAGTTTGGGGGATTTTGACCAAAGGAAAATATGTTGAGATTTTCATACATATTTTATACTATTTTTAATGATATTGAACTTTAAAGAAATGTATTTTTGATGTTTTATTGCAGAAATGATGAATTAAGGTCATTGGAGCAAAAAGATGCAAAAAAGAGCGAATTTGAAGCGAAAAGGACCAAAATGTGGAGATTTGAACTAGGCCGCCGACGGCGCTCGACCCCGCCGATGGTGAGTTTTTCCTGAGACTACGGGACAAAATTCTTCACAAGCCCGCCGATGGCACCCTTAAGGCCGCCAACGACGAGATCGAAGGTTATGTCTACTCAAGTTTTGGATAAGGTCAAATTTGGAAGTGATGCTTAGGCAACTCTTGGGAAAGCTCATCCACAACTTTAAAAGAAGATTTTGGCCAAAAATTACTTAGGCAACTCTTGGGAAAGCTCATCCACAACTTTAAAAGAAGATTTTGGCCGAAAATTGAAGAGAGCCTGGCTTAGGCAACTCTTGGGAAAGCTCATCCACAACTTTAAAAGAACATTTTGGCCAAAAATTGAGAGAGTCTAGAGGTCCTAGATGTTAGAGAGGTCTTAGAGTNTTCACACGTGCAAGCAACGTTACACGAGGAAGAAAAGAAATATTTAATAAAAGACATTCATCACTATGTGGTGTAATTGAGAAAACTTTTGGTGTCTGGAAAAAAAAATTGGTGATACTCCGTGATATGCCTCCCTATAATTTTCCGAAGCAGGTATAGATTGTCTTTACTACAATGGCTCTCCATAATTACATAAGAAGACATCATTCCCGTAGCGATATCGACTTCCATTTGGCGGAATTGGATGAAGAAAATGTGTCTTCGGAAGCATTTGAATATCGTCTAGGTCAGTCTTTCACCGAAGAGGAGACTGAGGCTTCCATCGCCTTCACTGTAGATGGGGAAGGTGCAAGCAAGATGGCAGAGCTGAGGGAACGAATAACTGAGGAGATAATATGCCTATGAATGAAAAATTTTAGAACTTATTAGCTGAATATTATTAGAAATATTGCTTACTCTGATTTTTTTAAATTTTATAATTATCTATTACATTGTTTTCTTTATTTAGTTTGATTCTTGGGAACTATTTTTTTGATATTGCGATATCTTGCAGTATTTTCTTAGCACCAATGCTAATGCTGAAAGTAGTACAATTCTCGAATCAAATTAATGTTTGTGCTAGCTATGTATTTACATAGGAACTTAGTGGAATGCATGTAAATCAACTAATAATAAAACCATTTGGAGCGAAAAACCCTCACAAACTTCTGCTTGATTGTGCCATGGAGTTCATGGCTAGAAAAATTTACCAACTTGGCCTCTTGAATCATCCTATATGCAGAAATTATATACAGAATTCAAAATTTCTGACATCTTTAAAACAGTTAGTGGAAGATATCAANCCAGATTTCACACGTGCAAGCAACGTTACACGAGGAAGAAAAGAAATATTTAATAAAAGACATTCATCACTACGTGGTGTAATTGAGAAAACTTTTGGTGTCTGGAAAAAAAATTGGTGATACTCCGTGATATGTCTCCCTATAATTTTCCGAAGCAGGTATAGATTGTCTTTACTACAATGGCTCTCCATAATTACATAAGAAGACATCATTCCCGTAGCGATATCGACTTCCATTTGGCGGAATTGGATGAAGAAAACGTGTCTTAGGAAGCATTTGAATATCGTCTAGGTCAGTCTTTCACCGAATAGGAGACTGAGGCTTCAATCGCCTTCACTGTAGATGGGGAAGGTGCAAGCAAGATGGCAGAGCTGAGGGAACGAATAACTGAGGAGATAATATGCCTATGAATGAAAAATTTTAGAACTTATTAGCTGAATATTATTAGAAATATTGCTTACTCTGATTTTTTTAAACTTTATAATTATCTATTACATTGTTTTCTTTTATTTAGTTTGATTCTTGGGAACTATTTTTTTGATATTGCGATATCANTATATATATATATATATATATATATATATATATATATATGTATGTATATACATACATACATACATACATACAATATAATAATATATTATTTATTTTTATATCTAAGTTTAAATCATAATAGCATATGTGGTCATGTAGTGCTACACCTTCTATTACATAAAATTGGTGCAGGTTTGATATCGTACATCTATTTTTTTCCAATTAATCTTAACGAGTCAATTTCGAGCCGAACACGAATTCACTGTTCACGAGTCAATTTCAAACACAAGCAATTTCGAATGAGTTGAACACTAAACTCACTCAAACTCGACACATTTACAGCCCAACTAGCTCCTGCTCGAGATCCCAATAAGCATTGCTGCATAGCCACAGTAACAGAATACCTCTAAAATTTAGCTTGAGTTCAAACAATATCAGTTCCACACTCATGAATCCACACTTTTCTGCAAATTACATTTAATATTTTTCCACTGATGCACAACTCATTCCCTTAAAATACACAGCCATTCCCATTGGAATAATCTTAAAAATTTAAGCGTTATAATAGGCAAGCCAGCGTTGGATTGGTAATCTGTAACGAAATAGGAGAAGTTATTTTTGTGCAGGGAAATTGCTTCTTTATTGATGCAGTGACTTTCTTGGGCGAACTTTTGTGGCGCCTTGGATGTTTGAAATTAAATGAATGATTTTTAAAGGAGATAATGATAATGTTAGCAAAGCATGAAGATGAAGGTTTGGCAAAACTATAATGGCGTGAGACTTGAGATTGCTTTTCTTATGGATTTTTAGCAAATCATTTTCATCTTTTGTGCATAGAAATTGTAATAAGGCAGCCTATTATTGTTCTCGATTGGTCTTAGATATGTCCTTTTTTTTGTAGGATTTAGACTTGAGATCCCGAATTTTTAAGTGTGGTAGTAGAGGATGTCGATCACACTATTCTTTTTACTTAGCTTGATCTTTTTTTTATTTGTTGGTTAATGCAACGTTCTTATTTTCAAGAGAAATAAATAAATAATAATAATAAATTAGAGGTAACATTTCTCTTATAAAATTTCATACATTTTTATATCTTACAATTTTTTTAAAAGAAAAAAAAAATAGAACATCATTATCATTGCAGGCCTTTTTTAACGGAATGATGAGATTAATATTGAGAATGCTCTTAAGTAGCCTCTAGTTTAGTTTAGTTATCAAATAATGTTGTCTCCAAGATTAAATGAATAATTTTCAAATTATTAGAAAGGTTAACTTTAGTCGAATTATTATTGACTAGATGGCCATTCTTAAGAGAGTGTGAAGAGAGAATAGGTTAAAGCGTTGTTGTTTTTTTTTTATTCATACATCTCATGATATTCTCATTTGTACTCGTGACTATTTATATGTAAAGAGGTATCCTTATTAAATACATAGATGAAAATATTATAAAAATACATGATGACGTGTATGATATGATATTTCTCTCGATTAATTATGTTGTCGGGATTAGTTAGCGAGCAAGTAAGTTGTCAAACTTGCTAAAGTCAAATTAGTTGTGAGTACAACCTAAACTGATTGTCAAACAAGTTCTCAATTATGTCATTGAGTGACTTGTCAAGTGACTTTAGCAAGCTACTGTTGGTCTTGGCTAATATCACATATATTAAAGTGGCATGCAAGTAGATCTGATCTGAACTGAACAATTGGCTAACTTTGAGATTACTGGGTACAACACTTGTCCCAACTGACCCGTTGTTTACCTCATTTTTGTTGAGGTATTTCTTTTTTTTTTAGTGCTTAGGATCTAGTCATGGGACTTTCCCTTTGACTATCCTAGAAGATTAGAGGTAAAACCCACCTATATAGAAATTCAAACCACCTCCTAGCTCCATTTGAAACCCTACGTGGCTGGTCATAAACCTCCAGCACTTGGAAGGTTAGGACCAACTTGTGAGGATTCAATGATGAGTTCCAAAAGGGTTTACGATCCTCAGGATTACCCATTACGACTTTTGTACATTCGCGCATGAATATCATGATTCGTACAATCAACACGTTAAGTATTGTAATTCACGTCACCTACGTCTTTATATGTTACATAATTAATTATAACTTAAATAAAATTTTGAAATGGTCAATCGCGAACCAAAATTTCGATGAAAATTAAATTTGACGCATTTTTTACCCGATCGTCGACGGGGCTGTCCAGGTAACCCCAAAGGACGAAACGGATCACGCGAGTGCGTCCGAAACGTCGATTTCATCTAGGCAGGATGTTTATTTTGCCACGGCTTAACGGGCGGGCTAAAAAGTGTGAATTATCTTTTTTGGGTCCGATTGCTGAAAATGTTGTCCGAACAATCCTGAATGACGAAACGGGCTACACGAACGTGTCTGGAACGTTGATTTTACCTAGGATGAACATTCATTTCATCACAATGTCAAATTCAGATGAAAAATACACAAATGATGATTATAATAATATTATTATTATAATAATATAATATTAGTATTATTATCTATTATTCTAGCGTGCAACTATCCAAAAAAAAATCTTATCCTATTAAATGCATGGCACGCCTCTCCCTTTTTCTCTCTCTCCAATACACATATCTCTTTTATCATTGCAGCAAATATATATAAAATAAAAAAACATATCATTTTTTTCTCCCATTCATCTAGGAGTGTAAATGAGCCGAACATGAGCGTNATATATAAACTTGATGAGTAGTATTTCGAGCCAAAACGAGCCGAACACGAACGAAGACATCTTAGTTCGTGTCCGACTCGTTAACTTATCGAACGAAATTAACGAGCCGAACACGAGCTTTTTAACGAACCGAACACAAGCTGTTCGCGAACAACGAGCTGTTTTGACGGCCCTACATTCATCCCTCTTTTTTCTCTCTCCCTCTCTCCCTCTCTCCCTTCTCCAGGCGGCCAACATTAAAAAAAATCTCTTCCCTCCCTCCCTCCCATCCTTCGTCCATTTTTTCCCTCACCTCATGGCTGCCTCTCTCTCCATCTCCCTCTCCTATATAAGAGCCAACTCGGCAGTCCCCTTTCTCCTCTCCCTTTTTCTTCTTCCACCGGCAAAACCTACTCCGGCGAACTCCCTCTGGCAAGCTTACTGCCTCGGCTAAGTATGTGCCCTCCACCTTTTTTATTTCTTTCTTATTCGCGTATACACCTGATAACTAAAAAAATGAAAATTTTACATGCATACTTTCTATGTATTTGTATGAGAGAAAGAGAGATATTTACATGCATACCACCCAAATTTTATACCACTTGATTCTAACATATTTTCACATTAAAAATCTGAACTTTGATAATCTCATGTATGTCACCCATCTATTTATATTTATAGCATTTCATAAAAAAAAAAAAAAAAAATTACGTGCATACCACCCTTATGGTTCAAAAAAAATGGGGGGACGTTTACATGCATACCACTCAATTCTTTTGTATTTACATAACCAATTTTCTTTAAAAAAAAAAAAGAATTTATATGTGTACCACCCTAATTTTTTTCATGTTTATGTGTCTATCACCTTAATTTTTTTTTTTATATTTTTATTCTTCTAGAAATTTACACCTATGCCATCAATTCCTTTGAACTTACATGCACGTCATTTAAACTTTCATATTTCCATGCATGCTGCAAGACTCTTTTGATTAACCCATCTACCACCTAAGCTTTTATGTTTACTTGCATGTCTATAACAAAAAAGACTCCATGTTTACATATATGCTACCTTGCCCCCAATGTGATTGCATGTGTTTATATGCGTAACATTTAAACTTTTATGATTACATCTACACTAGCTTATATTTTATGTATCTACATGTTCACCACCTTAACTTTTATATTTACGTGAAAGTTATCTTGCTCTTTGACATTTGCATATGATCACCGATTGGGATTCTTATTTACATGCTTACATTAT
The DNA here is from genome assembly GCA_002079205.1 of Phalaenopsis hybrid cultivar. NCBI lineage: Eukaryota > Viridiplantae > Streptophyta > Magnoliopsida > Asparagales > Orchidaceae > Phalaenopsis > Phalaenopsis hybrid cultivar. The sequence continues at coordinate 356,503 of JXCR01148160.1, read as the reverse complement.
TAATCCGTGCGATTGCTAGCCTACATGCTTTGTTCTCAGTAAATAGAGTTACATATTGCTAGCCGTGTGATTGCTAGCTTACCTAAACCCTATATATATATAATAATAATAATAATATTTTAGTGTTACATATTTAATATTAAAAATATGAAATTTTGCGTATGTGAAAATTAAATCTTTTGTATTATACATGTAATATTAAAATTTAAGCCTTAAGTGGGTGTTGACGTGAATAAGTAGAAAATTAAGAGGCATTTCTTATTTAAATAATTACAGAAGCTTTAAAAATTCATAACTTGTTGTAGAAAAATACTAAAAATGAAATAAGCATATCTCTGTTCTCGGTAAATACAGGAGAATAATGTGAACTAAAAATATTTATTTTTATTAATTAAATGGATTAACATTAAAAATTCTTATTTTTTAACCAAAATAATTCTAAGAAATAAAATAAATATAAAAAAATACAAACTCTTCTCTAATATTTTAATTAAACTATGGATAACAATTCAACAAAATTTTAAAGTCATTTGGATTGAATTAAAGGAATTATGAAGTTGAAGACCCCAAGAGTAAAATGGTAATTATGGAATTTTGAACCCCACTAAAATATTAGGTCAAACCAAAAGGTTAAAAGATAAAAAAAAACCAACTCAATATATTTTCTAAGAAAAGAGTAAAAGTGTAATTTCTCCAATTATTGAGAGTTGGAAGATGATTAAGTATAAAAGATTCTCATGTGAGGGACTTCTGATAGGAAAATAATAATTCACTAATTTGAAGCCCCAGAGTAATGGTGAAGCATGATACAATAGTTTAATAAGGATTAATATCACTTAACTTAAATTAAAAATCTATCCTTAATGATCTAGGAGCTTGGCAGTGAGCTAGGATTGATCTGAAACTATTTAAAGGGATTAGAAAAGAAAGACATAATTTTTCATAAATACTATAGACTCAAGTTCAATTAAGAGAATAAAATTCACTTAAGTAATAAAACACACTCTTGGGACGATCACCCATTCAAGCACCGAATAAAATAGCTGTTAGTCTACTTATGAGTTAATTAAGATATATTGGGCATAAATTAAAAGACATTAATTCAGTTTGGATCATTTAATTAACAGTCCAGCAAGACCAAAATGAACTTACAATGATCTAGAGGATTCAAAGTTTGTTTAGAGTAATTCTCTTGACATCCTTAGGGGGATTCCAAATATTTTAAAGAACATTTGGGTGTCATGATTTTTTGAAGAAAATCATCCTGAAAACACAAACAATTATTAAAAATCAGACGAAGCCCTAAGGACCCACTAAGTTATGGTTTGGGACCCGATCATTCACACAAATCAATAGAATTACCCAAAACTACTTCTACTACATTAATAACTCAATGCTCAAGGGTTTAAGTCTTCTTTGAGGTATTTAAATCCTTGTGAGAGAATGTAGATATTTGTTTATGCCACATATGGATCATCGGGCTTATGTAATTTTGAGGTTTAGATGGCTAGGGAGATGACAATAATGCTTATGTGTGCTAAAACGAGGGATACAATGTGAGATTTTAGAATAGTGTCTCTTACCTCAATGGCCTTTAATAAAAGGAGAGGATAAAGACTGATGATATTATTTGACGGCTCTTAAGAAGATGATTGCTCCCGTTACTCTTAGGTTGCCTTTACTCCTAACTCAATTAAATTAATTAACCTGTGGACTACACCTCTCTAAAAATATTTTAAACAAAAGTCTTTTTTGCATGATAAAACTATGTATGCATGAAAATTAATTTCAAATGAAAATTTGTAAAGGTCCACGGTTAATCACTTGGATCGAGGTTAGGACTGCCCTCCATAGATGATTGGATTGGTAACTCTTTCTTAAGATTGGGAAGTACACAGTCCAGCTCTGACCCCTCATTTTTACTCATGTCTTACACCTAGTTCTGGTCTTCCATATGTGAATATATGTTTTCTTTTCACTCGGGTTTTGCTATGACTCAGTTTTCGTCTTCTGTACCGGATGCTTCCGTTTACTTCATTGCAATTTATTTAATTCCTGTAAATATATTCTGCTTTATGATGCTAACCTTGCAGTGGGAGTAACAAGAAGATGACAGGTACGCATTTATATTTTATGTACTGTAATTTTATTTACTTTACATCATCTTCTTTACCTGCATTTATTTACCTTTCATGTAAAACTTTTCAAAACTGAAAATTATAAAACTATTTTCAAAATTAAACAACATTTTCAAAATACAACAAAAAAATAAAAACTTCATAATACATGCTCTTGAATTGACGAGAGCCCCTGAGATGAGGTAACTCACGGTTGCTAATGAGATCTCTCCAGTTTAAATGAGCTTAACAAATTGTTTAGATTAAGTAAATTCAAAAGAAAATAGTGGTACCAGAACAAGGGAACCGTGGGATCCTAATCGGTGTTGCTCTAATCAACTTTAACCCCCCCAGGACACTTGAACAACAACAACAAAACCAAAACATTGAAACATACACGGTAAAACTTCTTGAACCTTAGATCTTAGGGCTGTCTCTTCAATGAGGAGCTTGGAGCTAACACTGTGGGCAACATGACAAGAATTTATAGAAGAATAACTTCGAGAGAGCAAGCATATCTAGAAAAGCAAATTTTCTTAGAATTAAATAACAAGTTATAGGATTTGGAGGTTGTCTGTCTAGTGTGACATAAATCCTTAATTTATCATTAGGTTTTTGCACAATCATGTTGTGCAATTTAAGCCCGAACTAGCTTTAGGCTCTGAGGTCGTCACTGATTACGATGTAAACTCTTCTATCTTCTAAGTTATTTGTATGACTGTATCATGTGTTAGCCCTAAATAGTAAAATTGGCAGAATGAAATATCATGTAATATCATTTCTAAATCGAAACCAAACAATAAGATAACTTGGGAAGTCACTGAGGTTCTCCTCAAATTAGTGACATATCTTACCTATCATTCATTTGGATTCTTAAAAATAACTGTTCCCTTTTGATTCATTCTCATTTAAACTTTCAATGTCTAACCGTGAAAAACTTAAAATTTGAAATTCTTTTAGGCAAAACCACTGATCTGAATCGAGAGTATCCTAAAGCGATTTCGATCACTTAAGATGCAATTAACTATAGGGGTTTGCTTTTATAGAGAGCTTTGAAACCGAGCTTAATATAAACCCTATTTAATTTTTTTTATTAAATAGGGGAATTTGTCAATCAACATGAATATTTCATAAACCAGAACAGATGTCATAGATTCTATTGTTTGTTTAATCGAGTCTCACGACCAAACAATGTATCCATTCATTGGAATAGATGCATCGCTTGCAATATTGTGCTCTTTTATTTAAAAATATTAAATATATGAGATCGGTTTGGTCTCGTGTTTTCTTTAAATTAAAATGCTACTTTTCAAAATTATATATATATAT
>JXCR01148160.1:316756-353027 GCA_002079205.1 Phalaenopsis hybrid cultivar | reverse complement strand
GTTCTATATATATATATATATATATATATATATATATATATATATATGTATAGATATATTAAATTAAATTGTATAATTCAAAACTACCAACCTCATGTTTGGCGATCGACATCTGCAGACAAACTTCTCAAGTTGACATGTGTAATTAGACCTCTCTAGTTATTTGGTGTACCCTTGATGAAATAAATCTTAGAAGGAATAACCAAAATGTCACCCTTAGAAGAACTCCTTAATATTCTCCATCATTTAATTTCAATTTTTTAAGATGCATTTTATTTTAATTGAACTTTTCAATGTGTATAAAATGAAGGCAAATTATTAAATTCTAATAAAATAAATCCCAAATTCTAATTTTTATAAAAAACTCGGATTATTTCGAACAAAGCGTAAGTTTTATCCAACTTCTCTGTAATATTAATTTTAATTTTCACAAGTACCCTTGCAGCTGAAGGATGAGTTAAGTTTCAGACTGATTGATTCTTAAATTCCCTCCCAAAAATAGAAATGATTTCAAATATTATCAAATTTGAAAATGGAAGCTATTACTAAAGGTCTGTTTGGCGCAGGTGTAGATTATTTATAATATGTTGATAAGCAGATTATTCTGATAATCTGCAAATTATCAGAATAATCTGGCTTGCTGTTTGGGGCAGCTTATTCAGACTAGCTTATTGGTGGTTAAATGACATTACTGCCCCTGTATGATAAAACTGTTGGGGACAGCTTATTCAGAATAGCTTATTGGTAGAAAAGAACATATAGTGCAGAAACATACAATAATGACAAAGATATTCTAAAAGATATCATATAGTTCTCACATCCTAACGAGTATCAGTAAAACTAAAAAAATTACAAATACAAGTACAACAACAAGGAGAAATATTAAATTATGCAGAAATTCCATAGAAGAGTGTCCAAATAAAAAACCAACCTGCTATGAAAAATTATACAATACATAACATAATAGTTTCGGTTCAATGCAAACCTCCCAAAGCCACAATGCTTCACATAGGCATCACATAGGCAAACCCAACAATGCATCGCATAGGCCTAACATAGCCACATTTTTTCTATTTGCTAAATGCATCACATAGGCATAACATTGGCAAAATCCTACAATTTGCTAAATGAAAAGGCCACATTTGCTAAATCATACAATGCATCGCATAGGCATAACATAGGAACCGAATAATAGCCTACAAATAATACCATAAGGAGAAAGAATCGGGTAGCTGGAATAAAAGCCTGAAATCACAATAAAAAATTCATCTCGTTAGCTAAAAAAGATGCACATAGAATCAAATTCTTTAAACTGCTAAAGGTTCAAAAATGCAAATCAAGCTTAACTGTAATGAATAAGGAAAAAAATAAGATCATCGAAAATTTCTTAACTCTTTTCTCCTATGTATACTTTCTCTTCTTAAAACTTGCATATTTCCAAAAAAATCTAGACGAATCACGGGCGAGAGATGTCATGAAACATACCTGCAGTGCGGGTAATGAACTCGATCAGAGATCTAGGTACGCAAGCGAGGGTCGATCCGATCTGCAGAGGATCGTAGAGAGGAGCGCCGATTCGATCTACAGAGGAGCGCTGATTCAATCTGCAGAGAAGCTTCGATCTGATCTGCGGGTGTGAGCGAACAGTAGAGGAGCATCGATCGACAGCAGCGAGAGCGTCGGTAGCAGTGAAGCGAGAGGGTTACGGCAGGCGAGTCGTCATTTGTGAGATCTAGGGCATTCGTGGGATCGAGGGCTGTGGGGTAATAATCCCACCCTGAATACCGAACGCGGGAAGCTGGAAGCGTCGAAGGAGTGAGCGGAATTATATACAAGTATTAATGCTGTGTTCCCCAACCGCAAGACCCAATGTCTGAACAAACGACAACACGACGTTACGAAAACCCCGGACGCAGAAAAGAAGCTGCACCAAACAGGCCCTAAAACTATAAAAGATTCAGCCTTAACATCTAGAAAGGGAGGCCACTTCAACATTCTCATTAAAAGATTGGGATATTTGCGATACCCAATGTATTTACATTACTTTTTTTTACTTTTATAACACTCAAAACTTTCATTTCACATTAAAAAGCCACTTTTTTTTGCAAGTTCTTAAAAAAACAAAATACACATTCAGTTGTGTGCTCCTAAAAAATCACATTGATCGACAAGAATCTCGACACAAATAGATTAGAAGCTTCAAAAATCAAAGAAATGTGCACACTTCAATTTATGATCAAATGAAGTGTCTCAGTGAGATGAACCAAATGACATAGAAAATGATCATATTTTAGTAAAAGTGGGTTTAGATCATGCACTTAAAAACATAATAAAAAAAGATTTATAACATATTTTGAGGCATCAAATGATCTTCAAATCTGACAAATTCATAGTCAAATCAAACATCTCAACAAGAAGAATCTAAGGAGCCAAAGATCACCTAATTCTGATATCGTTATGACATTCAAATACTCATAAAATTACATTCGAGTGACATACTTTAGAAAATGAGTGACATTTTTAAAAGAGTTGGCCTCACATATAGCCTAACATATATGTAATTTTAGAATAGTTGGATAATACTTATAATATCAAAAATATCTATTTTTATATTTTAAAATAGCAGATCGCTAATGCCAGATCTAGAGCAATCAAGTGACATATTTTAGAATCCTTGGATCTTTAGTACAAGCATACTGTTTAATGCTTGTGATACAGAAACTTACATTGCTCGCTAAGGCATCCTTGCGAAGAATTCTTATTTGAGTATCACGACCAACAAACGGGTCACTCTCCTAACTAGTATGACAAGCCATCAAAGCAAATGGGCAAACATACGAACATGCAAGAAGCCCAAATTGTGATTGTTCAATTAAAGTACGAAACAGTCACAACGAATGTCAAAAGGTGAAGCACACATCCTTTAAATGAATGCAAGGAAGCTACATGCAACATGACACACACAAACGAGATATACCAGTAAAACATGTTATTTATGGAAAGTAATTACACCTACTCGGGGGACCCTGATCACCATGCGACAAGCAGACACTGGCTAAGAGTGAGTTTGCATCGAGTAAAATGATACATATAAAGAGGATTTACACCTTAGTCGAGAGGCTCTCACGGAGCACAGATGCAAACATATAAGATATGCAACAAGACGATTGAGACAAGTCAAGTATTGGTGCCAATGTCAAATATATGACATACAAATAACAATCATACATAAATGCTAAGTGCCAAAAATACTAAGTCATATGATTCATACGGTTGAGAAACACAAGCTTAGCTGGACATACATTGTGCTTCGCACTAGTTTAGTGAATAGGAAGTGTGACTCATGCTTAACATAATGTGAAATACTTCATGATATTGTGAGCAATCTCTTGGGGAACAAGGCATGTGATTATTCATGTGAGTCAACTTCTCACAAAATGTTTTAGTGTCTATTCTTTGTGCATACGATGGCGTATGTAGAAATGACACTCACAAGGGTGGCACTTAAAGAGATACCATAAGGTAGGGGTTCTTAGAGAGACAACCCAAACATGGGTACTCAATGAGACTTCCAAGACATGTCAAATGCAAAGCATATAAGACAAATATTTTTCATAGACGTCAAGTAAAAAATATTTTTCATGAACTGCAGAGAAAACATGCAACATGCAAGAAGGCAAACAAGTATGCAAGTAATTGGTCGATTGGGTTGTAGCAGCCAATCAAACCGAAAAGGTGGATCGATCGATCTGGAACGATCGATCGAACCCAAAAAAGTGAGTGATCTGACCAGAATGGCTGATCAAACCCAAAGTGATCGATCGTTCATGGAGCAGTCAATCAAACCGAAGTGATCAAGTGATCGAACCGGAGGAGCAGATCAAACCTGAAATATAGAGTGATCGGACTGGAGCGAACAATCATACCCAACATGATTGATCGATCGTGTTGGGGTGTTTGTTTGAACTGAAGTGATCGGTTGATAGGACTAGAGTGTCTGATCAAACCGAAAAGAGCGGGTGATCAACCTGAGACGGTCGATCAAACCTAAAGTGATCAGTTGATCATGTCGGGGTGGCCGATCAAACCAAAGTGATTGGGCGATCGAACTTAAGCAGCCGATCAAACCCAAAGTGATCGGTCGATCGTGTCGGGGAAGCTTATCGAACTAAAGTGATCGGGTGATCGGACCAAAGTGGTTGATTTAACCCAACGAGCTATCAATTGACCTGGGATGGTCGATCAACCCCAAGTGATAGGTCGATCGTGTCAGGGCGACTGCTTGAACTGAAGTGGGTGATTGAACCAGTGTAGTCAGGCAATCACCCGACCAAAGTAGCCAATCTAACCCAACAGAGAGATGATCAGCTCAAGACAGCTAATCAAACCCAAAGTGATTGGTTTATCATGCTGGGGTAGCCGATCAAACTGAAATGGGTTGTCAAACTAGCGTGTTAGATCGAACCCAAAAAAAGCGGGTAGTCGACTCAGAACATACGATCGAATTGAAAGTGATTGGTTGATCATGTTGGGGTAGCCAATCAAAGTGAAGTAATCCAATGATTGGATCAAAGTGGCTGATCCAACCGAAAATAGCAGGTGAACTGCACAGGACTGCCGATCAAACCCAAAGTGATAGATCGATCATGCCGAGGCGACCGATCAAACTGAAGTGGGCAATTGAACCAATTTGGTCGATCAAAACCAAAAAAGAGGGTGATCACCTCTGGACAACTGATCAAACCCAAATGGGTGATCAAACCATTGCGGTTTGTCGAACCCAAAGGATCTGGTGCTTGACCCGATGCGACAGATATAACCTAAAGTGGTCATGAGATCAACATGTAGTACAACCCAATAACGCTAAAAAATGCATCCAACTCACCTTAATGATCTCACACAAATTCTAGAGTTGAATTAATAGAAAGAGATGCCAATATCATATCACATTAAGCAATTGCCCAACATTGAGTGAAGAGTTGACTCTTTAAGGGAGCTCTTTGCGATCAGGCAAATGATGACTAAAGGGGTGTCTTCATCCATCCTTTTCTTAGATTTCACCTGTCCATCAAAGGTAAGCTGCCAGAGAAAACATCGAGGTCTTACCAAACCTCATCTTTTGCATGGTTTTGATGCTAAGGCTCAAGGGAATGCTCAGATTCATAGGAGGATGGACTTGAACAACTTGTTATCCTAATGCACTTCTCTAAACACAAAAAAACTGTTGACCTCATTTTTGGATGATTCCTAGCTTTTCCTTTTTAATCCATAGGACTTTCCTGTTGACTACTCCTAGAGGACTAGAATAGGAACCCACACCATTAGAAATTCTACACTCTTATTTGCTCAACTTGAAGTTCTACATATTGGTCTTAACCTCTAACACTTAGTAGGGAGCTCAAGGAGAGTTCCCATAAAATGGCCTAGCCTTAGGACTAACCCTGGGTGGTCTGATCTTGGTTAGGCTAACTTACATACACTACACTTTTTCACACACACCAAACCTTAAAACCACTTACCCTTGATTTGGTCTCTTGACTCATTTTCGAAAGCTCATATGGATGGACCCAAACCCCTAGTCCTTGGCCAAGAGGGTTATGACTAGCATATTAAGTATCCAAAATGAATCCTCATATGGCTACTATTGGTTTGGCATGGCTTCATGGCTTACTTGCCCATTCTAGTCCAAAATCATTAAATGACCAAAATACCCCTACAACCCTAAATTTTGCCAAAAATCCCAAAATTACCCAAAATACCCAATTTTATCCACAAGTCATTTCAAATCACTCACCACTATCTAAATTGATCAAAATTCACCAAAATCACTAAATTCCCAAAATATCCCCAAAATTGCCAAGATTACCAAAATGCCCCTCATGACCCAAAATTTTCAAAAATTCCAAAAATTTCCAAAGATTCCAAAACCATCCCAAATATTCCCAATTTTGATTTTTAACCATCACATTGACCCAATTTGACCAAAAGCCCCAATTTGCCCTTAAAGGCCTAATTTCATAAATTAGCCTTAATCTTGGCCCAATTGACTCCAATCTTATCTTAATTCAATTCCAAACCAAAATTCAACATTCTTAATATCAATTGAAACCAAAAAAAATCTCAATTTGACCCAATTAAAAGCCCAATTTCACCCAAATCAAAAAGTATCAATTTTGACCATGTGACCAAACCTCCCAAAATTGAACCCCATGCCCTATCCAATTGCCCCAACCTTGGACTCAAAACTCCTTATAACAATTCCCAACATCAAATTGGACCCTCAATTGGCCTTGATCAATCATTAATCCCACTTAATTTCAGATTGGACAAAAATCTTCAAGTTTGCCCCAATTTAGCCATATGGCCAAATTTAACCAAATTGACTTTTCAATTCAATTTAAAATCACTTGAAATACTTTAAAAATTTTTCATGGCATCTCCCTACACCAAATTAAACACTTAATTGACTCAAATTTTAGTCCAAATTCACCCCAAATTTTAAAATCCCAGGCCCTTAAGTCATTCAAAAAGCCCAAGGTTCAATTAAAAGCCCACATGACAATTTTTCTCCTCATCATCCATTTAATCAAAATAATTTCCTAAGTTTTAAATCCATGATAAAATCATTCAAAATCAAGCCTCGGGACAAAAACCATCAAAATAGCCCATAAATCCAAAAATCCTTTCTCGTGCAAATTGGTCAAGCCAAGGACAAGCCATGAAGCCATCCTCATGCCATAGATGACCCATATGAGCCGTTGCCACCTCACCAAGCTATTAATGGCAAAAGGAGGAGCCACTTTCAAGCTCCATTATAAAGTTTTTATCCCTTTTAATGACTTACTCTAACCCATGCTTAACATGGAGACTTCTCCACATAACCTCAGCTGATCCACTTGACATTGCTCAGCCATGGGGAGCCACCTAAGCTCATTCCAATAGGGTTAGACCCATGGTTGACCCAACCTAGCCCAAAGCCCTTTCTACTTCAATTAATCACCTTTACCCATACCCAATTGGCTGCACATTAGCCTGATGCAGCAGGAATTTATTAAGCTTAATAATAATGATGCAATGTAACCCGAACTATAATATAATTTTGATGAAAATAATTTATCTTTAAAAATCTCTTTAAAATCTCAATTCCCGTTTACACACTATGCAAGTATCGTATCGCTCAAGTAATATAGGGCTCTAATGGAGTCCTAGATATCGATCATATAGGGAAGCTGGAAATATATATAAGCTAGTTATTTATATTTTATTATAATATAAAAATAAAGTAAAGTGCTAAGTAATTAGACTACTTAAGTGAAATGCTACTAATTATGCAGATATACGACTATAACAAGTAAATTAAAATAAATGCTAAACTTTTAAAAGTAAATTGTTGAAATAAAATAAAGGTTTTTGTTGACGAAAAGTTCAAGTATGAGAAAACATCCTTCTCCTTTACAATGAAAATATGGTTTGTGAAGAAATTGAAATCATTTGTAAAATATATTTAAAATTATTTAGTGCCAAAAAGGAGCAATCATATTCTCTACCCTCTTCCGAGCACTATAAAGAAAATAGACTAATCTAGAGTTTGGTCCCTAATTCTGTGGTTAGGCTGGGAGGATATCGGCTGTCACTCCAAAGCTCCCACTGCTCCCTCCCCTGAGGGCTAACATACTCGCATTTGTTTCCAATCAACTGAACCAAATTGAGGATTCTAATTTGTCACCTTAAAATTTTTCAATTCAGCATCCATCAAAGTATATTTCTCTATTTATTTGCACACAATTCTATGGATGAAATACTCTCCCATGAAATCAAATGTGATTCTCCCTTTGTTGTAGAAATTATATCCCCTTTTCAGAACATATAATTCTCAACACATTTTAACAATTCAATTGACCAGATCAAAAAGTAAATAAAGATTTAAGTTCAAATCATCATAAATTATTGACATTTAAAACCGTAGAAAATAAAATCAATTCTTCACAAAACCATTACTTCAAAAAAGGGAGAAGGATAAAGAAGACTACTCAGAATTCATGAGAAAAATACGATAAAATCCAGATTTCATATATGAAAAGAAGTTTACAAACAAAAGAAATAAAAAAAATACAACTTATCTTACAATTCTTCCCAAGAAAATCCCTAGGAGTTTTCTCCAAGCCTTTCTCTCATTATAATCTCTCCCAATTCTCTCTTAGAAGTGTAACTAAGAAGAAATCTCTCAGTTTCCCTCTCCTCTTACAACCCTAGAAGAAAATCTCCTCCTTTCTCTCTCTAACTCACGCCTTTCTCTCTCTCTCTAACTTTTCCTCCCCCTTTCTAGTCTCTATAGAGGTTCTCTTTTGTTGGCTTGTTCTCTCTTCTCAAATGAATCTCAATTCCCTCCAAAATTCAAAAGTCAAAACTTTGAATTTCAAAAGTTGTGCCTCATTGATCTAAGAGTCAAATCCCTTCAAATTAGAACCTTCCAAAGTGTCCACATTGAATCACTCCACGGGGTGCTTAAAATAAGTGTCTCTTTAAATATTCACGCAATATTTGTCTCGAACCGCCTTAATTTGAAAAAGTTTATTTGATGTTTATTTGAAAATGGTTTCATGTTTATTTGATGCATGTTTGATTTTTAAATAATTAAATGGTTTTTTTTCTTATTTGGATTCTTCATTTGCATATATATATTTCATCATGGCATGAGACCATGGGGCTTTTGATGTCTCTGTTGTTGGGCGTCTCTCCTGATTTTTCTAAGATAAGGGGACATCTCTAACTAGAGATATCTAATTTTCAAGTTAATGGTCCCTGCTTTGGTATCAAAATTATAATACTTAAAATATTGATTAAAAAATACAAAACTTATTTTGATAGGTTTACTGTAGTCAGAGGACTCTAGAAAAAATATAAACTTGGTTTAACTCATTAAAATAATCCTAATTGTCACCAACCCCTAAAAATAAAATAAAATTAATTTGGATTAAATATAAATATAAATTATATAAAAAATCATTCTCCACTATAATTTAATGTCATGAAAACTCCACATAAAAATTTCAAGTCAATTGGAGTTAATTTGACCACTAAATGTACTAATTAAGTGAAATGACTTTTTTTGGCATTCAAATAAATATAATAATTAAAATACAACTCAAAAAAATCACCAAATTGGTTTTGGGAGTTCCTTATGATAAGAGGAACCTAAGAAAAATAAAATTGGATTAAAATAAACACTTTATTTTTAGCCAATTTTAAGCATTTAAATAATTAAAAATCATAAAAATTGCAAAATAGTAAAACACATTAAAGTGTCAAATTTGACTTGCTGATCACTTAAAACTAATTAATATAATTTTCCTAATTTTCTAAGTCAATATATTAATTTTTAAAGGCTTAAAATGAGTTTCCTTTAATTTTTCACAAAAATAATTCTAATAATTAAAATATAAATCACAAAAATATGAAATTATTTTTTTGGGTTCCCTGAACCTAGAGAGATTTAAGAAAAATATTAAACTTAATTTTCCACTTAAATAATATTTTATATTTAATTAATACTCAAAACAAACAAATAATTCTAATAATTAAATTAAACCTGTAAAAATCATAAAAATTGGTCTAAGTGGTCCTCTGACCTAAGTAAATCTCTAATAATTGTCTTAAGAACAATAGTTTTATCTTGTTTGAGTTATTAAATTTTCATTAAAAATCCATTTTTTGCATTAAAAATAATTATAAAATTAAATAAATTCAGAAAAATCACATTTTCTCCTCTGATGTTTTAATTAATCCATGAGTGGGGTAGTATAGAATTTCAAAGTCATTTGCATCAAATTTGATAAATTATGAAGTGTTAGGTCCTTAGGGGCAAAATGGTAATTTTTAGGATTTGGCCTTAATCAATATTTAGGCTCAATTAAAATGGGAAATGGACATTGAATGATCTTAATTAACTTGATTAAATGGTTGAAACTCAAAGGGGTAAGTTGTAGCAACCAATCACACTTTGATCTTATTAAAGATACATTTGTAATTTCTTAAATTAATGAAGTTTGGAAGAATGATTAAATAAGAAGATATTAAGGTGAGGGTTTGATTTTGGAATATCGTAATTCACTAATTTTAAACCCCAATTAATGGTGCATGATTCAAGATAATGATTAAGAACATAAACATTTAATTTTTAAAAAAAATTACAAATCTACCCATTAAGCTTTAAGGGCTTAGTAGTGAATTAGGCCTAATCAAATTTTGTCTAATGAGGTTTAGAAAATGAACTATGATTAATTTGAAACTTTTAAAACACTATTAGCCCATTCTTAAAAATTCAAATCAGCCAAGCTTCTTAATTAAGTCAATTAGCCTCTTAAATACATAATTTATAAATAAAATATTAAATGATAATTACCCCATCCTTAGGGTTGGCTAGAACATCAGTTCATCGAGCATAAGGGTGTGATAAGGATAAGTTGTTAAGCAACATAATGAGTTTAAACAAACTCGGGACTTTTCAAGGGATTGCGAGATGCCCGGGGCCCTGTCCCTGGACCTTTCTCATACTCTTTTAGATATCTTGAAGCATGATTAAACTTATTATATCTTTCTTGAGAAATCATCTATACATTTAAATAAATAGGACCCACTAAGTTATGACATAGAATTTGATAGGCCTGTAACGAACCTATCTATAGGCTTGACTTTCCTACAAATTATAAATGTTTATTACAAAACATACTAAAGTTTCAGGTGGATGAACGAAAAAACTCGACAGGTACACTTTTATAGTTTACAATACTTTCTTTTCCTGCACTTTCTTTACTGTACTTTTCTTGTTTATAAACTTGCATGTTAAATAACAATGTCACCCTGCATGTCAAAACCAAAACCTTTAGGATAGCCACCAAACTGAAACCAAAACTAAAAAAATCAAAACAAGATAAAATTTACCATCACAACATTCAAAATATAAGACAACTCAAAAGTTAATCACAAACAGAATAAAACAAAAGTTACAACTAAATTAAAATGTATCTATTGGATGATCGGGAATCCTCGGAGGAGGTAACCTACAGTTACTAACAAGATCTCCCACAGTTTAAATGAAAGTATGGAACTCATTGAGTTGAGTTTAGTAAATTCATTTGGACTAAGTGAATCCAAAAGAAAATAGTGGTGTCGGAACAAGGGAACCGTGAGATCCTAATCGATGTCGCTCTAATCAACTTTATCCCCCATAATATTTAAATAGCCATAACCTTAGGAAACATTTGATTTGACATCAGAACCTAACACATTAGAAAACTTAAACTCATCATGATGAGGAGTTTAGAGCTAGCTTCGTGGGCAGCATGACCACCTTCAACAGCAAAACATGTCTACACCAGCCAAACCATACCTTAGAATCAAACAGCAATCCATATGACTTCGATGTTATTTTTTTAGGAAACATAAATCCTCAACTTATCTTTAGGGCTTTGTATAGCTCTGTTATGCAATTTAGGCCCTAACTCGCTTTAGGATTCCGAAGTTGTTGTTCGCGCGACCTAAATCCTCACATCTTCCAGGCTATTGGTGTGATCGTTTCACATAAATGTAAGCCCTAATTAATAAAATTGGCAAGATGAAACACTCAATAGTTCTATTCTTCAAAACTAATGTCAAACAATAGAATAGTTTGGGAGGTCACTGAGGTTCTCATCAGAATCTATAAAATCCCCTAGTTCTTTTTCCTTTGGATTCTAAAAACAAATGTTCCAAATTTGAGTTATTCCCTTTTCACACATCTTTGTCCAATCTCTTTGAAAAGTTATGTCCTTTTGAAATTCTTGAAGATAAGATCCCCCGATTTTTATTGAAAGTTTTCTTAGATGACTTCGGTTACCTAAAATGTAATTAACTATAAGGGCTTGCCTTTATAGAAAACATTTCAAGAACCCAACTTAATATAAATCCTATTTAATTATTCATATTAAATAGAGGAATCTGTCGGTCAACATAAAAATAGTTTTGCAGACCAAACAGATGACATAAACTTTAGTTTACTTAATCGAGTATTACCAGTAAGTAGTATGTTTATCCTTCGGGATAAATACATAGATTGTAGTATTTGACTTGTTTATTTAAACTACTAGAATATGAGATCAGTACTGTCTTATATTTTCAAATATTAAAATATTATTTTCCAAATTATATATATTAAATTAAATTAAAATGGGTGTTGGGATATCTATCCTAACTGCCGACAACTTCACCACTCCTCAACTTTTAAGTGTCGACAACTTCTAGAGACTCCGCTGGGGACTTGTTTCTCTCTCCATACTGATCAGGGAATATTATCTTCATACATCAGTAATGTGTCCATGTCCCGTATGGATCAAATTACCCTTCTTCTGTTGACATGCTTCACCCATTTCTCTCTTGGGTAAATACGGTCAACTCTTTTAGACTTCATGACCGTCTGTTCAAGTACATTGCTCTTTTGTGTTGTTTTGCGCTTGCTCTTTAAACCTTTTGTAGGGTTTGCTATTTTGTAAATTAAATCGAATTGTGTTGTGTTGCACTTGCTCTTTAAACCTTTATTATTTAATTAATTAAATCCTTTTACCTTCATACTATTTTACTAAATTTAAAACTTTCACAAACTAAAAAAGAAATAAAATAAAGTTTACTTAGTCTACAGAACGGTCCTTTGTTAATTTTTAGTGTTCCCACTAGAATTACAAGGTGTTGACCAAATAACTAACCCTAACACTTTCATTTTGAAGCTACTGCAATTGTGTTCCCTATGCTCACTTTCTCATACAATTTGCCAACTAGCCGCAATGCTCGCAATGTCACTCCCACCATTAAGTTTGGAACTAGATTCGATGAACTAGAAGTTGTTCTTAGAAAAGCCCCGTTCGTCGTAATGAAAGTTGCCGCTCCGAAATTTCAAGAGCCTATCATTGAATTTAACCTGAACTATCCACAGGAAATTCCTTCTTGCAAGAAGGTGAAAACCGCCGCTTCCTCGGCACCTGCCAAGTCTGTTGTCCCCTTTTCTACTAAAGGAAAAGAGATTATGATCATTGAAGATGAAACTAAAGAATTTCCATCTCACCATCAGTTTTTGAGATCGGCTCAAGTTCAAAGTCTACTCTGCTGACTCGATCTCAAAGAAAGAATTGAAGCCAAAAAGCTCGAAGGGCAGCTAAGGCCCAAATTTCAGAAGAAGTACTGGATGATGAGTGTCCTCACGAGGAGGAACTTGGATTACAGGAGACCTCCCCGCTTCTACAAGGGAGTAGATTTCACCCATTGATGAATACTAATGAGTCTTCAAAGGATGGTTGCTGCCTTACCATCACCTCATGGTCGTAGTGGGGAGAGAGAGAAGCCCACTCCTATCACTAAAGTCCGCATAGTGTTCCAGAGATTGACTACTAAAGAAGGATGTTCAATGGTCAAACTACTTGAACGAGTGAGATGTGTAGTTTCTTCTCAAATGAAGAAATAAATTCTGAAGGATGCTTGGACTGCTCGACAGTCCCACAAGTTAATTGAAGCTTTACCAACACATATTCCTCTCAGGTTCCGTCTAGGAAGTTTAATTGATACTGCTATTACTACTAATGATTTTGTTACCTCTGTCGCTCCAAGGTCTACAGGACGCGACCTGTTAAGTCGTGTCTGGGTTCGAGGACTCAACCAGTTGTTATGCATAAAAATACCCCAAAAAGGGAAAAGATAAAGAAGTTACCCGATATTGTGTTTGGTTCGTACTAGGGGAAGCATGCCTCTCTCTGACATGTCGAAGCCTCTATTGAGACACCCCGTCTCAAGTCATCTTCGTCAAGAAAGAAGGTGTGGGTACCCAAAGTCACCATAGCAATACAGTCTAGTGAGCCCGCGGGGCAGAATGGCGTACTGAAGCAAAAGTCTGAAGTATCTGATATTGTTGCAACTATTGCTACAGAATTTGATGAACAAGTGAAGGATGATCGAGAAATTCCTCCAGACCTTAAGAGGATTCAAGAGGCGATAATTAAAGAGAAATTTGAAAAGCTCAGAGCTGAGATTTCCGAGTTAGCAAAATAACATGGTGTAACCATTGATGACGATGACGAGGATTTTGATTTCAATGATTATCTCGATGAAGATTTCATGGACATTCAAGTCATCAAAACCAAAGCTACCTCATCTGCGCATGATGACCAACCTCTCATCGAAGGGAAC
Organism: Phalaenopsis hybrid cultivar; assembly: GCA_002079205.1. NCBI lineage: Eukaryota > Viridiplantae > Streptophyta > Magnoliopsida > Asparagales > Orchidaceae > Phalaenopsis > Phalaenopsis hybrid cultivar. The sequence continues at coordinate 338,819 of JXCR01148160.1, read as the reverse complement.
ACCACAGATGATTTGCGTAGAGCTATTTTTTTAAGAGATGAACAAATTAGTCAAATGAAAAAGAGAATGGATGAGATGGTCGCCATGGTTATAGATAATGGACAATCCCAATCATAGTAGGTAGCTTCTCCAAGGGTTAACCAGCCTGAAATAGTCCATATTATCGATGAATAAAGAGAAGTTGCCTCTACTAATGGAAAAGAGCAGCAAAAGAAAGGTTCCTCATCAAGTATCATACTAGAAAAAGATATTAAATAAATTGTCGAACAACAAGTTCGGGAGGCTTTAGCCCAATCTAAGGGTGGTGCATTAATTTTGAGGGGTAGCTTACTCGAAGGAGTTTGATGTCGTACCCTACCCTAATGGTTTTGTGTCACCAAACTTTAAGACATTCGACGAGACCAAAAACCCCAGGAAGCATATAGCACACTTTCGAACTAATTTGGCAACTCCCGAGGAACCAAAGTCTTAATCGTCCGATAGCTTGTCAGCGCCTGTTAGGAATTGGTTTTGATTAGTATGTCGAGTTACCCAACAGATCGGTTAAGAAATTTGCCAAATTAGAGCAGATGTTTGTAAAGAGATTTGCTGGAGCACAGCACTGTGTTTCTATTGGAGATCTTGTAGTGGAGAAGCAAAGACCCAACGAGACTCTAGTGGATTACATTTTGATCTGGAGAAACCTTAGCATGAAATGTGAACCTCAACTACAGAAACACATACAATTGAGATTCTACTCAAAATCATCCATGAGATAGTAGCTTTCTTGCTCAAGGGACTCACCATCAAGTCCTTCAAGAAATTGCTAAGCAAAGCTAGCAATTTACAAGAGAAAGTTAAACATATGGATTCCTAAGAAAAAGCGGAGAAATCCAGGACGACCAAAGCATTTGAAAAGAAGTTTGGAATAGTGGCAACATTGATAAAGGAAAACAACCAATAAAGATACATGCATAGCATGCTCACCAAAGTTCCCAGTAATAGTTACAGCATGCTCAGCAACAAATACAACAGTATGACCAATCCAACCAACAATTATACCAGGAAGGACCATACCAAACAGGTGGCAGCATGTCCAACTCTTGCAGAACAAAAGAGAAGAGTGTATTCTTCCAAAAATGAGGTTGTGCCAAAAATGTTCAGAAACTTGATGAAAAAGCCAAAATTTAGGTTGCTAGAACCAAGAAAGCTCGAGGAAGTTAGCAAGAAAGACTATCCCAATTTCTGTCCCTACCACCGGATGTTGGGGCATATAATAGAAGGTTGTTTCAAGATTGGCTTGAGAGAAATTACAAAGAAAGAAATACAACAATTCTGAAGGAATCTTTAAAAGAACCTCAAAAGGTTATGTGAATATGATTTCAGTCGAGCCAATCGTTCCGATAAATCTATGTTCAGAAAAAGATGGATGGAGTACAGTTTAGAGCAAGTCGTCTAAGAGGATACTAGATCAGATTCAGACTGCTTCAGCTCAGGTAGCTATTCAGAGTCTACAACCTGCTCAGCCCAAGTCAGAAATTTTGTCAGAGAAGTAGCCACAACCAGAAGAGAAAAAGAAGAATGACGTCGTGAAGATCGATAACATGAGGGGTAGGATAGGGGCTGCCACCATTAGATTGGTTGTCTCAGATTCGGGGAAGAAAATCCTCAAACCCCTGACCATGTATGATTATCTTTTTGCCCTACTGGGGTATTATGAATATAATAATTATAATATCAGCTACGTTTTAACTATTTCTAATGATAATGTAACTGATTTTGTTCAATCTAACTCCGATCTCAATTCCCAAACCGATCATCAAATTGTACTTAAGTTCAATGAACCTGTTAATGAGAATGAAGAAGATTTCGACAATACTAGTTACGATAGCACCAGGAGTGAGGAGCCAGTCCTTGAGTGTCACGGTGCACCACTTGCTATTAACTTTGATCTCTCCGATGAAGAAGAAGTACTGGAAATTTTGCCTGAAGCATCTCAGGAAGAAGAAATCACAGAAGTAAATCTGAGAAGCAGAAAAGTGTTACCTCCAAGAACAGCTCCAGTGGATAAAGAGAAACAAATAGTCACTCGGGAAAAGCTACCTCCACCTCCGCTAGTGGAAGGACACATAGTTAAGTAAAGATTAGAGGATTATACAAAGTGGATTATAATGTGCTAGTTCATCTTAGGAGGTTTCCGACCAAACTAAGCATTTACGACTCCCTAATCATGTCAAAGGAGATGAGAGAGTCTCTGGTTACAGCCTTGTTTGACCCAAAGATTTTCTTAGCACAATTGGCCAGCACATCCTTGGATGAAATTTTCTCATCAAAAGAACAGTCTGGGATAACCTTCACAGATGAAAATTTGTTGCTTGGCACCACCGACCATAACCAACTGCTCTAAATCTCCATTAACATCAACAGATTTGTGTTGTTCAAAGTTCTAGTAGATCCAGGAGCATCACTAAACTTAATGAGTCTACAAACATTGACATATTTGGATATTGAAGCTCAAGAGCTTACAGTCGATAAAATTATGTTAAGAGGATTTAATCAGAAGGGAGAAAGAGCCCTTGGATCGATTATATTATTAATGAAAGCTGAAGAACTAGTAACAACTGCAAAATTTCATATCATCGACGTAGAAACTTCTTTCAAAGCTTTACTTTGACGACCATGGATTCACGAACATAATATGGTTCAATCGTCTTTTCACCAATGTATTAATTATTTCAAAGAAGGATGAGAACATTGTATTAAAGGGGATTTATAATCGTTTTTAGTATATGAAGTGGGCATTCATGAAGACGCTGCCCACTATGCACCTCCGAAGAACCGTCTTTTCTTGTGAAGTTGTATCAAATGAAGTGAAAGATTCAGAAGAGTCACAAAGAAGAAGCCATTCAAATATGATTTGACAATCTACTATCGTCTCTTCACAATGAGGTGGTAGAGGTTCTTTTAGCCCATATACCCGAGATTGAGGCCGGAGATGTGGATGAGGAAGAACCAACACAATTGTTGAACGGGCTAAACCAAATTGACATCGACATGGAAGAAATTTCTAATGAATAAGGCTTCAAGGAAGAAATGATGACGATAAAACAGAGAAACCACAATATGAAATTTCCCTGGAAGATGTGGCGAAAGATGAATACGAGTCGATGTATGATCGGATCAACCACTATGTGAATGTCATTACCCTTACTCCAATCTACCCTCTAAAAGTTGGGAGTTTAGAGATCAAGGAAGACCGTTGTGCTGGTTTGAAGCCGATCAAGTTTTACCGTGCTTCCCTTTCTACTAGTCTTGAAAATCATGTAAATTTAGAAGAGGATTCTAATGAATTAATGGAATTACATTTTGGTTACTTTTTTCTTTGTGTATAAAAATTAATTCAATAGACATGTGTGCTAAAATAAATGCCAAAGGATAAGCTACAAATTTTTGAAAAATTGTGGAATGTTAAAAGTCAAACTACTAACTCAAAAGAAAGTCTCTGATTTGGTACTGTAGGACCAATTGATGATTCAGAATTTTGCATGATTGTTGCTAGTGAATTGGAAGAGGATTGCCTCGATATAGAGGATGATTCTCAAGATCAATTAATAGGTGATGCTCTGCCAGAATTTGAAGAAGAATTTAAGTCAACAGTGGCTGAATTGAAAGAAATCAACCTCGGGACTGAAGAACAGCCCTGACTAACTTTCATAAGTTCTTTACTCGATGAGGAAGAATCCATAAAGCTGATAAAGTTATTGTTAGAATTTAAAGATTGCTTCGCCTAGATTTATGATGAAATGCCAGGGCTATCAGCGAAAGTTGCAGTTCATAAACTCGGGGTGGACAAAGATATGACACTAGTAAAACAAGCTCCCAGAAGAATATGCATCGAGAGAGAGCAATAAGTCATTGTCGAGGTAAGGAAATTAATAGATGCAAAATTTGTAATAGAAGGGAAATACCTTACATGGTTAGCCATTATTGTACCAGTTAAGAAGAAAAATGAAGAAATCCGTGTATGAGCCGATTTCAGAGATCTAAATAAAGCATGTCCAAAAGATGAATTTCCACTACCGATACCAGAGTTAATGGTAGACATGGCTTCGACACATGAGATTTTCTCCTTTATGGATGGATCTTCAGGTTACAACCAAATCAAGATGGCTTCAGCGGATGCAACACTTACAGCCTTCAGGACACGAATTGGGATCTTTTGCTACACAGTGATGCCATTCAGGTTAAAGAACGCTTGAGCAACATATCAACGAGCAATGAAGAAGATCTTCGATGACCTCATTCACAGCCAAGTGGAGTGTTACGCAGATGATTTGGTCATCAAAAGCAAACAAAAAATAGACTATTTGTATGATTTGAGGATCGTGTTCGAACGATTACGACAATATAATCTTAAGATGAATCCCTTAAAATGCGCCTTCGGCGTTATCTCCGATAAATGTTTAGGATTCATTCTCTTTCATTGTGGAATCGAGATTAACCCGGATAAGATTAAAGCTATCTTGGAAATGCCTCATCCTAAAACCTTAAAACAACTACGTTCCTTCCAAGGAAAATTGGCATCTCTGAGATGCTTTATTTCTAATCTCTCAGTTAGGTGTTAGCCCTTCTCGACATTAATTCAAAAGGACACCAAATTTGTTTGGGAAGAGAAATGCCAGTGAGCCTTCAAGGATGTTAAATGATACTTAATGATACCTCCTATTTTGGCAGCCCCTATCTCAGAAAAACCATTGATACTTTATATTCGGCCTTAGACGACTCTCTCAAAGCTCTGTTAGCTCAAGTCAATGACGGGGGTAAGAGAAAAGTGCTCTACTACTTGAGTGATCGTTTAATACCGACAGAGGTCAAGTGTCCACATGTTGAGAAGTATTGTCTAGCTTTAATTTTTGCCACCCAAAAGCTTTGGCATTGCATCCTTTCTCATAAAATTACCCTTATTTTGAAAGTTAATCTTTTGCAATATTTGATGACCTGACCAACTCTCTCTGGACGTTTAACAAGATGATCGATGATTTTATTGCAATTTGACATAACTTTCGGTCCCCTCCGTGCTATTAAGGGATAAATTCTAGCAGATTTTCTAGCAGCGCACCACTTCCAACTGGGTCCCCACTCAACGATGAATTGACAGATGAGCAGATACTCAAAGTAGAATCGCCCAATGTCATGCATTAGGAGATGTATTTCGATGGAGCTTCTTCAGCCAAAAAAGACAAAGGATTAGAAATAGTTATACCAGGCAAAACATGAATTGGTCTGATTTTCATCACGCCAGATAAGAGTATGTTGAGATTCTACTATCACCTGACAGAGTCGTGTACAAATAATGAAGCAGAACATGAAGTGCTAATCACCGGGTTGTTGTTAGTAATCTCAATGGATATAACAGACATTGCCATCTATGATGACCCTCAACTTATCATTCAACAAGTCACAGGAAAATACACAATTTTGAAACCAAGACTAGCAGAATACCATCGGTACACAATGAAGCTACTTGAATAGATTCTCAATGTGACTTTCTACCGGATTACTCGAGGAGATAACACCCATGTCGATGCTCTAATGAGACTTACCAAGGAATTAACATGTCCACCAGAGGATTCTATCGACATTACAGTACAATGACGATGAGTTTTGTGTCGGATCGACATCGACAATTTACATAAGGTCGAAAGAGAAGAAGGAATGATGATTGCAGTGGCTGACATCAACAAAGATTGATGCAAGCCATTAATAGAATATTTGTAGAGTTGAAAGTTGACGGAAGATAAGTCCGAAGCAAACCACATCACAAGAAGAGCTATGTCATATGCCCTTGTGGGAGATGTTCCCTACATGAGATCATTTGATCAGATGTGGCTGCGATGTCTGAGCAAAGCAGAAGCACAAAATATCATCAAAGAAGTACATGACAGACTGTACATGCTCACCAGTCAGGGTCAAAGATGAAGATGAGTATCTAGGTAATTTGGGTAGATTTGGGAATTTTGAAAATTTTGGCCAAATTTAGGGCTCCAAGGGTATCTAGGTAATTTGGGTAGGTTTGGGGGTGAAAGGTCAAATTGGGTATTTTGGTAGGGTTGGGGTATTAACCACCCTACATGAGCTATGGATCAATGGAATCCCCCCATTTGGGTCCTCTATGTACTGGTCTTAGCTAAACCCTACCCTAGGGCTAGTGGATTTAGGGGACCATCTACATGAGTATCCCAAAGGATCAAGGAATCAAAGTTAGGAAAATTTGGGTTTAAGGTTGTGAGTGATTGTAAGTGAGAGTGAGTGTAGTGAGTGAAAGTGAGTGCCTTAGCCCTAGACCAACACCCAGAGTCAACCCTAAGGGCAAGCAGTCCTTTGGGAACTCACCTTGAGCTCCCCCATATTGACCCTACCTACTAAGTGCTAGAGGTTATGACCAATATGTGGAACTTCAAGTTGAGCAAGGAAGATGGTAGAATTTCTAATGGTGAGGGTTCCTTTTCTAATTTTCTAGGAATAGTCAATAGAAAAGTCCTATGGCTAAACTTTAGGCTACTAAAGAGGAAAAACTAAACCTCAACTAAAAGTGAGGTCAACAACAGAGCAGAATCACAAAATATCGTCAAAGAAGTACATGACGGACTATGCGATGCTCACCATTGAGTGTCAAAAATGATGATGATGATCAAAAGACTCGCGTATTATTGGTCGGCAATGATATTCAATTGCATGGATACAGCGAGAAGGTGTCACATTTGCCAAGTGCATGGGTTAGTCTTACACCAACCTCCGAATGTGCTATACCTAATTGTTGCCTCGTGGCCATTCGAGTGTTGGGGCACAAACAGAATAGGTCCGATAGACCCTCCATCCTCTAAGGGACATAGATTCATTCTTTTCACTATAAATTACTTCTCCAAGTTGGCAGAGGTAGTGCCGTTACGAGAGGTTACAACACAACACGCCCTTCAATTTTTCAAAAGTCAAGTCGTCTATCTTTTCGGTGTTCCACGTAGAGTGATTTCCAACAATGGGACAACCTTAAAAAACTCAAATATCAATAATTTTGTTAAACGACATGGGATAGATTGGAGGTACTCAACAATCTACTATCCAAAGGCAAACAGATTGGTCGAGGCCTTCAACAAAACGCTTGTACAGATTCTAAAGAAGACACTAGACGAAAACAAAAGAGATTGACATAATAAATTATTAGAAGCTTTGTGGGACTACTGGACGACATTCAGGACTCCTACTCAATGTACACCCTATTCGCTTCTGTACAGGTTTGAGGTCGTACTATCGCTAGAATTTCATATCGCTAGAGTTGTCACCAATCAAATTACAACCAAAGAAAATGCAAAACTCAGACTTGAAGAACTAGAAATTCTCCAAGAAAAAATGACTAGATGCACAATAACACTTGGAGCTCTACTAAGCAAGGATGGTGTAGGCTCATGACAAATTGATCCGCCCGAGGGCTTTCAAAGTTGGTGACCTTGTTCTCGTTCTCAAAAGACCTATTCTTGCACACCGCAAAATATGTGGAAATTTTGAACCAACTTGGGAGGGACCATTCGTTATAGAGGAAGTTTACTCGGGAGGAGCTTACAAGATGGGGGATTTCCGAGGCGAGAGACCCATGCTGCTGGTCAATGGTTGCTACTTGAAGATATACTACCCGAGGTGACGCTGCTTGAAATCGATTGCTTTTTGAAATTTTGATTGTTTTGGGGTTATTTGTTTGGCCAAACATCTGTTACTGGGTCCAAAGTTTTGTAACAAATTAACCTCAATAAAATGAAAATTTTGGAATTTGCCCATTTTGTTTCCCTTCTTCTGTTTCTAATTTTAAAATCTAATTAAATTAAATTAAATTGAACAAATAAAATTTGTAGATTATATAAAAAAAATTGTTGTTTAATAAATGCTTCGTTCTTATTCTTGTTCATGTTGAATGACAACACACTAATGTTTTTTTGCCCTTTGCAGAAGGATGTCAGGACGAAAGCTGATCTTCGCTTTTAGAGATGGCCTAAATCTCACACTGAACAAAGAAAGGGCAGCTCAGGTTGGTGTCCTAGACTTTGACTTAGACTTCAGTCAAGTCAACGTAGACTATGAGAATCGCCTGATGGGCGTTGTTAGTCACCAGGAGAAGGAGGGATTACCGTCTGCTAAAGATGGTCAACAGAGAAGACTCCTCATGGAAGAGGAAGAAAGTGATCACTCAACAACAACATCCAATGAAAGGAACCAGTCATCTACAGTCCCTGATAACTGCTCTGACAGGGGATTTAGTAGGTGTCGATGAAGAGAGAATGTTGGATGCACCGCTCAAAAGAACTCAGCGTCACAATGCCAACCGACACAAACATAGAGCCTTTCTACGAGAAGAAAGAAGACGACAGAAAGAAGCAACAGGTCTACTTACCCCAATTATTGAGGGAAAGATTTATGAGCCATGAATGAAGGAAACATCTTCTAGCCCACCTGGTACAGAGGATCAGTTAGAACCGATCGCAGAGCTTGGAGTCATTTCAGATGAACATTATGAGCACTAATTCTAGTGGTTGAAATAATATTGGTTGTTGAAATAGTGGTTGTAATAATATCGGTTGGTGTAATAGTGTTTGTAATTATTCTTACTTTATGTCACATCAGATTGATCTGTTATCTTTTATTAAGTTGTATTGTAAGAGTTCTAATTCTGCCCTCAGCTATAAATAAGGGATTTATATTTCATTATTGTGTGCAAGTTTTTAGAGTCTTCTCACTAAAAAACAGAATTGTTCGTCTGGTGTTCCTAATAAGCTTGAAGTCCTGTAAGTTATCTTCTATATTAATATATTTATGTTTTGATTTATTAATATTTTTCTACTTAAATTTATTAAACTTAGTAAAAGATTATGTTTTGAGCTAAAAAGTGATTATTTTCTGCTTAGTAAAAGATTATGCTTTGAGCTAAAAAACATTTATTTTCTGCTATTTAATTTGGCTAGCTAGATTCAACCATAGTACTTAGTCGCTTTTCTAAATGAAGCATAACATAATGATTCAAACTTTGATAATGACCACATTGAACAGAAAATGCTCTTGACAGCTTTGAAAAATAAAGAAACGTATTATATAACTAATATTTTCTATAGCCATTTTCAAACTCAAGAACATCATCGTGCTGAGAGCTGCAAGTGATTCGAGCTGACCCATAAACCTGCCCGATAAATAACGAATGCGTTAAACTCAATGTGTTAATCAATTAATTCCGCTCATATCATTACCTATATTAAATTATTAAAATTATTTTAAATTTACAACATTTAAATACATACCACCCAATTCCTTTATATTTACATATCTAACAATTTTTTTTACATTCATACGTTTCATACCATATAAAAAATAATATTATTTTAACTTCTAATAGTGTGATATACCTTATTCATGAATAAGCCGATGTATAAAAATTAAAGCTTAGTGATTAAAAATTTAAATACATAAGAATTTAGTGGTATTTATGTAAATCCTCAAAATTTTATATTTCACACTCATATATCAAGCAACTTATTATTATGACAGACTTTGAATTAAAATCACTTTTACTTTCATAATAAAACGAGCCAACTCAAACAATTCAAATTAAACTCAAACTTGAACAATTAATTAATCAAACTCAAGTGGTAAATCAAGAATAGCTCAAACTCAGAATGAATCGTCTACACCCCGTATTCAAAATGTAATCTTGTCAACTTATAGCATAGAAGCCCTCAATTCAAAGAGCAAATACTAAATCCAGACTCCAGACACAATTTGCATCCGATGTCCAACGGTAGAACACCACGTGCAAACAGGCCCACCGCAATACATTAAGATCAATCAGTGTTAAAATTTATGTGTCCCACTTGTACGGAGTCATGACCTAATATTTTTTTTCAATTCAAATGCGTCAAATATTAGTAATACCATATAGTTTCATATAGATTTTTCCACAACATTTTATATGAAGTATAGTGCCAAAAAGCCCTCTAGAATGTATAATAGAGAACATAAAATTGAAATTTGATCCCATGATAACCATATTAAAATTAAATTAATAATATTTTAAATAGATCCAACAAAAAGTTATTTAACATTATATGCAGTGTTCGGACGAAACATTTTCTCATTGTTTCCAGCCACAAATTTTAAAAAAAGTTTGGATTAGAATACATTGATCAATTTTTTATTCGATCGATTCTTACAATTCTCAATGTACTATCTAAAAATCTAATGTATTTAAAATATGCTCCGATCAAATGTTAAATGTAGACTAAGAGTTCTTCCAAAATTTCCTATGTTGAAGCAGTAGTGAAATGAAAACTCATTTCAGTTCATCTTGCAATGGCAGTCTCTCTTCAAATGCCCTCTCTCTAGCCACCACTGCCTGCAAGATTAACCATAAAATTATAAAAAAACTCATCAAAATGAGCAGATTAACCATGGCAATATAAATTAACGCGCCTTTACACAAATACCACCCAATTCCTATGCATTCACATATCTAACGCCTAAACTTTATTTTTTAACATTTACACCGCCCGAATCTTTCATATCACTATTTCAGCTTTTTATACACCTTTCTATGCATGGATAAGACGGCAAATATGTAAAAGTTGAAGTTTTGGTGTTAGACAGTGTAAAAACATATGGAATTAAGAGGTGTGTATGCAAACCTTCCTANCGGCCCCAATGCACCACCAGTTGGGGAGGCTGAGAGGAGATTAAGTTCTTTTTTATAGCAATTCTGCCTTTTTACTCCAGGGTTTACAGAAAGTTTCTGAATATTGGACATTTGAGAAGGGCTGCAGAAAGGAAGAATTGGAGTAAGATTCCACTTATCATGTTCCCAGATGTCCTTCACAAGAAATGGAGAGACTGGGGCATTATGCTCCTGAAGAAGGCAACCTTCCAAAGACCAATTATCCCACCAAAGGTTTACCAAGCCCTCACCAATATCCCAGACATACATTTGTTTNAATTGGAGTAAGATTCCACTTATCATGTTCCCAGATGTCCTTCACAAGCAATGGAGAGACTGGGGCATTATGCTCCTGAAGAAGGCGGCCTTCCAAAGACCAATTATCCCACCAAAGGTTTGTCAAGCCCTCACCAATCTCCCAGACATACATTTGTTCAACATCCTTCCTAATCTGTAACATCCTCTTCCAGATGGGGGAATCCCCTAAACCCACAGAAAGTTGGGTGGGGTGTTGATGCTTGCAATATTTGCCCCAAAGGAATTCAGCCCAAAGGGAGGACTGAGATCTAAATTTGAACCAGAGTTTACTGAAATTAGTGTGCATAAGTTGGAGGAAGGACTTGAAGCCTAACCCACCCTCCTCAAAGGGTTTACACACCTTAGCCCAAGTTGTCCAGTGTTTTTGCTTCCTTTGGCCAGCCCAAAGAAATCTATTGAAGATCCCTTCTAATAATCTCTGAGAAGACTTTTTCAAGATGTTCATTTGCAGTAGATAGGATGGAAAAGCAGATAGAACACTTTTCAGGAGTGTGATCCTACCCTCATAAGATAAAAAAGAATTCTCCCATGCTTGTAATTTTCATTGAACCTTATCAATTATGTGATCAAATTGAATGTTCTTAGCACTTCCTTTGATAAGAAATGCCCCCAGATATTTCACAGGAAGGTGGCTATTTGTGAAGCCAGTGAAATCAGAAACCCAGGTCTTTAAATCACTTTTGCATTGTTTACTGAAAATGGAGATGCACTTTTGCTTATTTAATTTCATACCAGAAACATCCTGAAAGATTTCCAGATTCTGCATGAATAATTTAACAACAGCTTTGGAAGCTTTTGAAAAGATAATGATGTCATCAACAAAAGCCAAGTGATTGATTAAGGTGGAAGATCTGTGGCTATAAAAGGAGTGAGGTTTCTTGGATGCCAACTCATTCAAGCTTCTCGATAAGTAGTCAAAAACTAAGATAAAAATTGTAGGGGAAAGGGGGTCACCTTGTTTTATACCTCTAGAAGCACTGAAAAAACCATGGAAGGATCCATTGATGAAGATAGAATGGAAGTTATTGGTCAGCCATCTGTTGATTAGAGAGACAAAGGAGGGGGAGAAGCCTCTAGCAGTAAGAACCTGTTCAATGAACTTCCAGCTGATAGTATCATAAGCCTTTTTGATATCCAATTTGAAAATTAAGTTGCCTCCTCTTAAGATTCTGTCCAAGTCCAGTACCAACTCTTGGGCCAAAAGCACATTATCAACAATACTTCTATCCTTGATGAAAGCTGACTGATTCTTGCAGATGAGCTGATTAGGTGAGGTTGTAATCTTTGAACCAATACTTTTCTGATTATCTTAGATATAACAGAAGTGAGACTAATGGGTCTGAAATCTTCCCATTTGTGAGGAGTTTTGTCCTTGGGAACCAAGGTAATGGTAGATGAGGAAAATTATTTAGGGAGGTCAACCCCCCAGAAAAGCCTTTGGACAGTAGCAATAACCTCACCCTTCACAATAAGCCAGGCCTTTTTATAAAAATCAACAGTGAAGCCATCAGGACCAGCAACTTTAGTGCTGTCAATGGAGTTTAGAGCTTCCCAAATTTCCTTTTCATCAAGAATATTAGTGAGAGATAGGCTTTTAGTGAATTCCCTTTCTTTATCAAACAGTGTATCTTTAATGGCTGGGTGAGAGGATGGATTTTGTCTGAACATATTTTGAAAGTAATGTACAACATCATTAGCTATTCCATCAGCATTGGAAATCCAGTGACCCTCCTGAGAAAGGATTTTGTGAATTGTGTTGCTTTTCCTCCTATAATTGATGCAAGCATGATAATATTTAGAGTTCCTATCACCCTCACAAAACTTAATTTTGTTTGCCTTTTGAGCATAGAAAGCCTCTTGCATATTGATTTGATCCAGCAGGTGTTCATTTGCAGACTGAAGGTCCATTTCAGACCCTATGCCAGAGGATAAGAGCTGTTCTAATTGTAAAACATTTTGTTCAGCTTCAAGGACTTTTTTATCAATGTTCCCCACCACCTCCCAGTTCCAATTTGAGAGATGTTTACTGACTTTTTTATGTAAAAGCCAAAGCTTGATACCTGGGATGTGATGATGGACATCAGTCCAGGCCATTGATACTTGATTGAGAAAATCCCCATGCATTGACCACATATTAAGATATCTGAATTTGGCTTTAGTTTTAGAAGAGGAGGAAGATATTTGAATGAGCAAGGGTCTATGATCAGACCCACTCATAGCCAAGTGTTTTATAGAAGTATGTAAGAAATCTCTAAATCAAAAACTATTTACCAAAACTCTATCAAGCCTCTCCCAAATCTTCCCCCTTCTCCAAGTAAACTTAGGTCTAATAAACCCTAAATCAAAAAGACCAGCAGACTGAATGTTGTCATTGAATGTGTTCATTTGATTGATATCAAGAGATCTCCCACCCTTCTTCTCACTAGGTGAAGAGAGGCAGTTGAAGTCACCCCCCACTAACCAGAAATCCCTTATAGAGGTACTGAACTCTTGTAACTGTTAACAAAGTTCAAATCTAGCAGTTGTTGTACAGCCATCATATATGAAAGTAGCAAATCCATAATAGTAACTGAAGTTAAGCTTCAAATGGATAAATTGGTCTCCCTCTTTAAGGACAGTGCAATGAATTTCCTTTCTGCAAAGAAGCCATATTTTATTGTTAGTGTTAATAAAAAGCTGAAATCCAGGGAATTTCCTCACAATTCTGTTAACATTTTTAGTGACCATTGGTTCTAGTAAAGCAATGATCCAGGGTTTATACATCCTATTGAGAGCTAGGATTCTATTAAGGGATTTAGGATGTGCTAATCCCCTAACATTCCAACATATTAGATTCATTAACCAATAGAGGTGGATTTTCCTCTTCTCCTAGTTCTAATAGTACTAGAAGAAAGAGGGGGGGCATCCTCCAAAGAAGATGAAGAGGGGAGTAGATTCTTTAATTCCAAAGGCAATTTCTTCTTTTTTGTTTTCTGGACTTGCCAACCATCTTCAAGATTTTTGGCTAATTGCAAAATCAAAGGGTCTTCCTCTGGTAACTCAATAGCTGTTATCTCTTAATCAACAGGGAGTGTAGGATGTTCAGTACAAAGGGTTTGTTCAATTTGAGTAGAATTTGGCAGAAGGTGAAGTTGCTCAGTTAATGGTTCATGGATATTTTGGGGATTTGGTACCTCACCCTCTTTTTCCATATCTTGGAGTAGCTCTAGTTCAGTTTCATCATGGGCCCTAGTCCCTGGCAACTTAGAAACATTAACAGCATAGTCAGCAGCAGTGGCAACTTAGTGTCATGTGATTCAAATTCCTTAGGATGAGGTCTGGGAATCTTCTTTCTGAGATTGGGATGAAGTCTAAAGCATTTCTCATCAGTGTGGCCAAACATATTTTAATGATGGTAATAGTAAGGTCTTTGTTTAGCTATGATTTTCTGCCAATATCCACTATGCTCAGTGCCTAACCAAATTTCCTCCACAGCTGGTAGAGTAATATTTCTTTCAACCAAAATTCTGGCTACAGAAGACCTAGATAACTTGAAAGTGGGGGCATCCAATTTCAGAGGTCTTCCCAAAGCTTTGCCAATGTTGAAGAGTACTTTGTGGTTGAAAAAGTGTAGTTTAAGTCCAGGTAACTTAAACCAAATGGGGACAATGGGAAGTTCTTTGTTGGGATCAAAATCAAGAGTCCACTTTAAAAGCTTCATTGAGATTCCTTCAATCAAGATAGATTGTTTAGAAAAAAATCTAGCATGGCCTTCCTCCCTTGAGAGATTAATAAGTATGTGCCTACCATCAAGTAGGCCTACTTTCGAGGCCCCTTTAAATTTCAGTCAATCAAAATATCTTCTCACAGATTCCATCTTAGGATGGCCAAGTTGAAATTTACCAATTAAGGTGAATTTTTGACATTCAGTAAGACCATTTAGGTCCTCTTCAGTAAAGTAGATAGCCAATTTCCCACTTTTCTTGCATATGGGTTTGAAGAGAGGGTCATTACCCTCATGCTATTCTTGAGGAAAAACCAAATCATCAGGATTTTGAACTTTCTTCTGACCTTTCCCAACAATGTCAGCTAAAGTAGACTTGGCCCACTGAATATTGGTGTCAATATCAATTGGATTTGGGTCAGACATCACTGAAAAAGCCTTATCAGAGATAGAGCTGACCCAAAGATGTCAACTGCCAGTGAAATCCAAAAGAGACCAACCACACAGTAGGTAGGAGATTCAAAGCAACCAGCCAAACAAAACAACAAGAAAATAGTGAGGCTAAGCAATGGAACAGTAAAGAAAACCTTATCAGAGATAGAGTTGACCCTGAGTTGTCAACTGCTAGAGAAAAAACAAAAGCAAAACCAACCCCACAGTAGGTAGAAGACAAAAAAAACAACAAAACAGTTGGCTAAGCAATGAAACAGTAAAAATTTGAAAAAGCCAAAACCCGAGAAGATGTAAAAGCTTAGAGAATAGTAGAACTTGCAAGATCCAGTGATGAGAGGAAAGAAATCCAGTTGAAAGTAATGAGATAGCAAAGATTAGGCCATCTACAGCAGCATTTTGAGCCATTCTGCCGAAACCCTAGCAGAGCAACAGATGAACCTGCCGCCACCCATGGTTATATATATATATATATATATATATATATATATATATATATATATATATGGTTTAAGGAGATGCTTTTGTCTCCCTACATGTTTAACTAAAGAGGGGGTTACAGGAAAAAGAAAAAATTGCTGGAGAACTTTTGATTCAATACAGAAATCATCAGTCCTCCCAAAATTCCAAACAAAAAAACTATTTTCCTAAAAATTATACCCATATAACATGGGGAACACAACAAGAAAAGGAGGGGGAAAAGAAAAAACAACTGAAATAAAACAGTCACTCTTGATCTTGATTAACAATTCTGAAGTGTGGGACATCAATCCTGTCTCCCTACAGTAAAAACTGAAGGGTGTGGAGAGGGGAAACAGTAACAGAGAATTCCTTTAAGTTATATTGTCTAGCAAGCCAATTTGCAAGCTTGTTTCCCTCTCTATAAATGAAAGTGTAGTGCACCTTTAGCTGTGAAGATATTTATCTGATTTTTTTTTATCCAATAAGTAAGGTGCAAGGGTACATGCTCCTCATCCTTCAGTATATTGATTACAACAGTACAATCCAATTCTAACCATAAGTCGTACCAGCTAGACATTTTCGCAATTTTTAAGCCCCAATAAACAACCACAAGTTCAGTTTCAATTGCATCAACAACCAAAATGGGAATGTGGAAATATAATATGCATTTACCTAAGTGATTTCTATAAACACCCCCACCCTGCTCCTGACTTATTGAAGCTTCCATCAGTATTTATCTTGACAGTGTGATAATCAGGAGGTTTCCATTAAAACCTATGAACAAGAGTCTAGTCAGGTTGTCCCAAAGAGTAAGAGTTAGAAATGTTTGGAAATCTTCTGAACTTAATCATCTTGTGTACATAAGAAAGGCTATTTCTGACTATCTTGTCAGTTTTTGGTATACCTTATTCAAACTTAGCCTTATTTCTTTCCATCCATATAAACCATGTAACAATGAGGGGTATAGAAGCATAGTTCCTCTTATTCCATGTCTGCCAGCAAGTGGTAATGTTGTCTCAAGTAAAAAAATTTTGTAAATATTCAAGTGGGGCAAAAGTTGGTGCCAAACAAGTTGGACAAAATTGCATTCAAAAAATAGATGAGGCAGTGATTCCTCCTCCTGAAGACCAAACCCGCATTTAGAAGGCCCCCTTAACCCCTTGAGTATAAGGATATCATCATTAGGAAGTCTATTATGAAAAACCCTCCAACAGAAAAATGACATGGAGCGGGACAGAAAATTGTTCCAAATAATTGTGCTCCAGGCTAGGGGTTCCCATTGGAATACTTTAGAGTATATGGCTTTGGTAAGACTTTGATTTGAGAAAGACTGCCAAACAATTTTATCAGGCTTTCTTCTGTCAATTTTGATGCTGGCAATTTTTGTTACAGAATTGGCATGGGGAATATTTGAGAGTTTAAGTAAAGACCAATCCTCATCCACCAAGCAATCAGCCACCTTAAGATCAGTGTTAGGGGCACTACAGATAGGGGGCAGCTAATCTTTAGGGCACCAATTATCAAGCCAAAAATTTGTACCTCCTTTCCCTAAGTCCCAAATGAAAAGGTTTTCGGCAGTGTGTCTTATGTTCAACATCTTTCCCCATATTTTGGAATCCTCTATCTTTCTTTCAATAAGTGTGGGGTGCTGGTCTCTATAGTATTTTCCCTTCATGAAAATAGCCCACAAAAAATTCTGAGCTCTGAAATTAATCCAAAGCTTGCATAAGTTAATTTGGAAGAGTTGATTAATACCCTTGAAGCCAATACCCCCAACCAGCTCGGGTTTAGCCACTTTTTGCCAAGAAGCCCAAAGAATTTGCTGCCTCTGTCCCGACCATAAAAAATATGTTAAAAGCCCTTTCAAGCTGAAATTGGGTGCTTTTCTTTATTTTTTTCATCTACAGGATATAAGAGGGAAAAGTAGTTAGAATGTTTTTCAGCAGTGTAATTTTGCCCCCCATTAGAAAGAAAGGAATGAGTCCACCCATTAAGGTAGTTAGTGATCTTATTTATGAATTCCTCAAATTGAATTTGTCTGGTTCTTCCAGTAAGAAGCATGACCCCCAAATACTTGATAGGAAGCTCGGAGTTTGAGAAGCCTGTATAGCTAGAAGCCCATTGTTTGCAATTTGGAGTTACTTGTTTATTAAAATTCAGTGGGCACTTCTCACGACTGAAACACATACCAGAGTGTGTTTGGAACTTTTGAAGAGTCTGATACACTTTTCTTACAACATTCTTGTGAGCTCTAGAGAATATCATGATGTCATCAGCATAGAGCANATCTAAGGCTATGCTTAACTACAAAATCCCAACCTTAATCTTAAGCCCAAAGCATCATGGGAGATTCCATGACCCATCTCTCATGGCTCATTCCCCATGGGCCAACCATGACTCAAATGACCCAACTAATCTACCACGATAATACAACCTAATCATTAATAACTTAAAATAAAATTAAACATAAAATAAGAACAAAAAGACAAACCATGCACACTTAACTAAGGAGACTAACGCATGGAATTTAAGTCCAACTCACCCATGCTCAATTCTTGGGGAGCCAAACTTAGGCCAAGGGTTAGTTAGACAAGACTATTTCTAGTCCTAGCCACCCTATCAAAAGTTCCCATAATTACTCTAAGATCCTTACCATGACACCTTCACCCCCGTTGGAATCATCATGCTCAAGGCATCAAAGATGATTAAAGCAACCATTGTCAAAAGCCTTTGGAATCATTATGATTATTGTTTATGGAGTCGCTTGAGTCTCCCAAGCAGGTAGAGCTCCCTACATGGCATCCCATGACTATAAAATGAGTAAACCAGAGAGCCTTATGGACACCTCAATTTCTCAAAACACTCTCTCAAACTCCCTTCCTTCAAAACCAAAGTTTCTTCAACAAACCCTAGAGGCCACCTTTCATCATTTCCATGTCATCTCCACCACCCACAACACTAATTTTCCCTCCGAAATCCTAGTTTTTTGGGTTTTGACATCATCCTTGCCAAAACTTCATTTCAACCCACCCTCCCATATGCTTAACAGGGTTCTAAATCCTCTCTCTCAATCAATATCATCCCTTTTTGCACCCTCTAACCTTCCTCAACACCAACTTGAGCCACCTTCTGGTCTAGTGCATAATTAGGCACAATCTCAAAGCAAATTGAAGTAAAGTTATGACATCAAGGTGATCATCTTTGTCAAGCCTAATTGAGGCCTTATCACTTGGAATAATGTAATGGCTGGAATTGACCATTTTTTCTAGGTTTTGTTTTTTGTGAAACAAAACTGCAATGCATCCCCACTTAACTGTTATTTTCGTCCCACCTAGACGAAGCTATAAGATCAAACCCCATGCAATTTTGTGGAGTGTAGGGTGACATCCTTAGTGCAGCTTGATTCTATGTCATGTGGAGATAATAAATGGATGCCATCCATTTTCATGTATTTGAAATGGATGACAGGGTTGCAAAACTCTTGGAATGAAACACCAGATCGTGGACCACCTAAGTGTCTGCGTGTAAAGCACAATCAACAGCGAAGCGCCATGTGGACCTTGGACGCGTACAAGGAATGTCAAGGCACCGACGAGGATAAGTAGGGAATTTAAGTTTTTTTTAAAACTATTAAATCCATAAAATACCTATATGCTTTAAAACTTTATAATTTTGTAGATACAAATCACAAAAATAGCTATGAACTCACATAACAAAGGAAAAAATAATAAATACAAAAAAATAAAATAATTAACATATAATTAAATTTTAATTAATTAATTAAAATAAAAATCACAATTAAATATAAAATATTATAAAAATGAGATTTTCAAGATTTATTCCCTCTATGAACAAGGATATAGTTTAATTTTTCCAAAGTCAAGGGATTTCTGTAGCACCAAAATGTCAAATTTTCCATCAAAATTATTTTTTTTGAAAAATAGTTATAAAAAAATAAAAATTTGTAAAATAAAAATTTGGATAGAAATTAAAATGAAAGATTAGGACAACAACCCTATAAACTAAAATGAGTATTTTTACCTCTGAAAACATAAAAAAAATTAGAGTATTAAGGCAAATGAGTAAAATTACAAATTTATTTATTTCAGCCCAAATCATCACCTAAACATAAATTAAAAAATAAAATTAACATTAAGTTTATTAGGGAAATTTAATATCAAGACTACCCTTTCAGTTGTAAGATCACATCACTCAACTAAAGCCATGAACCTAATTTGGGTCTAAACCAAGTTAGACCTTAATTAATAGAATTTAGGTCTAACTTGTCTTCTGTCAAACTCAACCTAAGTAACTTCAAAATTAAACTTAGGTTTAGCCCCAATCAAGACCTATTCCAAACAAAATCTCAACTTAAAATTCAACCTAGGTCTAACCTAACCTAGACCTAACTCAATCTACACTCAATTTGAACTCAACCTAAACCTAAAATAACCTTTAAATTCAATTAAATTCTAACCCAGCCTAAGCCTAGAACAACTCAACTCAAACTAAAAACATAAACTGGGTCTTACCCAACTTAGACCAATCTCAGCTTAACTCAACCCCACTCAAGTCTATCCAATTTAGACTTGATTCATCGAAAATCTAAATTTACAGGTCTGTTCTGTTACCGTTTTCTAGTTTATTTGGTGTGCTCAAAATAGTTGTAAGCATGATGGCCACATTTTTTTCTAGTTCAAATTATTTTTATTCTATCAAAAGTTGTGTTTATAAAATGTTGAAACATGGGAACTTTAAGGCTGCTTGTAATACTGATGTAATTTTGGTTAATTGGCCTGCTCCTATTAATGGGTTTATTAAGCTCAATACAGATGGTAGTTAGAGTAATTCTGCTGGAGGTATTGGTGGTATTTGTTGAGACTCTTTTGGTAAGGCTGTTGTATGGTTTTTAGCACTTGTTGTTGCTTCAAGTGTTATTGAAGCTGAAGCTGAGGTTGTGATTGTGGGACTTGAATTGGCTTTAAAATGTGGTTGGAAAAATTGAGAAGTTAAAATGGATTCTTTTGGGCTTTGTTCATTTTGTTGTAGGAATAGAGATTATCCATGGAATCTTACAATTGAATTGAAAAGAATTTTTCTCTGACGATTGGTATGTAGATTCGTTGGCTTTTCATTCATCGTGAAGAGAATAAATGTGTTGATTGGGCTGCTAAGCAAGGGATGCAGACTAAAAAAGTTATTTTGTCTAATAAATTTTTTGAGATTTTTAACTTTTTAATTAGGGGTGATATAATGGATTCCCCTATATTCATATTTCTTCTTGATTTTTTTTTTGTTATTTTGGGTGTAAGGTGAGTTGTATTTTTATTTTTATGGATTGGGAACCTTTTTTATTTTTTTGTGAGTTGTACAGGGTTTAGGTTGGGTTCCTTTTCCAAATTTTGTTTTCTTTGAATTTTTTTTAATAAATTGGGGCCTTTTAGTGCTTTTTATTAAAAAAAAAGGTATAATATAACATAGACCTAATTCATCTTAACTTATGTTTTAAATCTTAAAATTGAACATTCAATGTTTGCCTAATACAACCTCAGTCCTTACTCAACTTAATTCAAAATTTAAACTTAGTTTAGGTTTAACCTAATTTAGAACTACCTTAATTAAGACTTAATTAGACTAANACATAAGCTCCTATGTGCTGCCATCCACAACCACGAGCGATCCCTGCCGTTCAAAAAGTTCATCATAAAATAGTGAGTTGTAAGGCTTCTATTTTGAAGCATCATAAGAAATGAGGAATAAAATAAGAAGATTACCAGAGAGAACTCCGAGACAGCCATCAGAAATAACTGAGATAGAAACAAGAGGAGTCATCTCCCTAACATAATCCACAACCTCTTCCTCATAGCTATAAGCATAGCCGATGATTCGGCGAAGGGCAAATAGCATTAAACTCACTGCCATCGCCTCCATAACCGTGATCGATATCGCCACACGAACGGCCAAATGAGCTTGTTCGGGATTCCCAGATCCTAGTTCGTTTGACACGCGTGTGCTATGAACGCAAAAGTTATCAAATTTATATTTTCGGGGGCATTCACATGCATACCACCCATTTCCTAGGTGTTTACATATCTAACAGCTAAACTCTACTTTTACATTTATAACATCCAAATCTTTCATATCACATTAAAAATACAAGTTTTTTAAATAGTGAAATAAAAATTATGATACATGGTTATGTTGGGATATATGTAAAAATTGAAGTTTTGGTGCTAGATACGTAGCTACATGGGAATTAAGAGGTAAGCATGTAAATCTTCCAATTTTTTCAGTGGCGATTTATGAGAAAAAAGGAGATTAGGAATGATCATACCTTGCAGCGCAACCGATACCATATGGTATGGTGTAGAGCAGTGAAATGCTTGTGAGACTGCATAAGAGCTTAT
>JXCR01148160.1:265196-301267 GCA_002079205.1 Phalaenopsis hybrid cultivar | reverse complement strand
ATATATATATATATATATATAAGTTTTAAGAAAAATATGAAATCAAAATCACCTCATATTTTTCACAGTTTAAATGAAAAAGTGTTATACCTCAAATCCTATATCTATCTTGAGGGATAAACACAAGACTTGAGGATGAGGCTCGATCAAATAAACTAAGAAATATATGACATCCATTTGGTCTGCGAAACCGTTTTATTTGCCGACAAGTTCCCCTATTTAACACAAAGAATTAAATAGGGTTTATTTTATGCTGAGTTCGGAAAAGCTTCCTATACGGGCAAACCCCTATAGTTAATTACATCTTAAATGATCGAAATCACCTAAAAAAACTCTCAATAAAAATCATAGAATATTATCTTCAAAGAAGTCAAAAGGATAGGACTTTTTCAACGAAATCGGACGAAAAGATGTGAAAGGGGAAAGACTCAAATCTGGAACATTGTGGAGGAATCCAAATGAAGAGAAACTAGGGGAGGTCACGGATCCTACAAAGAACCTCAGTGACTTCCTAGTCTATCCTATGATTTAGCTTCAGTTTTGAGAAGAAATTATTAAAGTGTTACATCCTGCTAATTTATTTAATTAGGGCTTACATTTGCGTGATATGGTCACACAAATCGCCTGAAAGATATGAGGGTTTATGTCGTATCGGACAATCTCGGAACCTAGAACGAGTTAGGGCTTAAATCGTACAGTAGAGCTATACGAATGCCTAAAGAAAAGGTGGAGGGTTTATGTTGTGCTAGGCAAACAACCTCGAAATCTTATGAATTGTTGTTTAATTTCTAGGAAAAGCAATAGTTTTGCTGGGAAAAACATGTTCTGCTGTTGAAGATGGTCGAGTTGCCCACCGCGCTAGCTCCAAGCTCCTCGACATGACGAGTTTAAGTTTTCTAGGGTGTCCAGTTATAGTGTCAAATCAAACGGCCCTATGGTTATAGTCCTTTAAATATCCCATATAAAAGAAGACATGCTTAAAGCTATAGAATATAAAATGTGCAGTACATGACAAACAGTAGAATGCATGTAGAACAGTAGCAGGTAGAAACAGGAAAAGAATAATATGCTATGCAGAAAAAACAGTAGCAAGTAGAAATATGAATAATATAACATGTTATACAGTACAGTAGCAGGTAGGAACAGAAATGATATAACATGCCGTACAGGGAGAACAGTAGCAAGTAGTAACAGGAAACTAAAGTGCTGTAAAATGTAAAGCAAACATGTATACCCGTGAGATCCGCCGTTTCTTAAGTATAGCAAGCCTAAATGCATCTTAAAAGCGATGTCCGGAAGAAAAAAAGCGTCATCCAAGAAATCCGAGGAAGAGCAGAAAACTCGAGAAAATCAACGAGAAAAAACTCAAGTAAAAGAAAATCCTCAAAAATCCTGGAGAAATCCCGAAGGAAATGAAAAGTAACACGAGTGCCCTGTCCCACAGCTTCGACAAAACAAAATAAAAAAACGTTCGGATGAGGGGGACTGCAAGCACTCGTATGGGACTAGAGTCAGCTATATATTTATTCTCAAGGGTCCACGAAGGCTGCTCGGTCAGCCGAATGTATAGAACCCGCCACTCGTCTAGAAGTGTGTCTTGAACCTCACTCAGAAGGCTATTTCCAGCCTAAACAGGTTAAAGTGTGTTTTATGTTTTTTTTTTAACATGCATACAAATTTTAAACATACAAAGAAGAGTTATCAATATTGTTTCGTAGAAAAGTATGTTTTTGCTCGAAAAGGGTTTATCAAAACTTATATATTTTTTTTAGAAATTTTCGTTGTCCACGAGTCGATTACACTGTCGGACATGGGATGACAATCACCTGAGAATGTTCGAGCCAACTCTCGTTAGACTTATGTCGGCGAAGGATACCATATCTCATTGTTCATCAAATGTCTGGATCTTGATCTTATAGAATAGAGCATCTTTCTGCTCTATCTCTGAGTTCGCCTTTATCATCAACACCGTACGCCCCAAAACGACTACTTGCGACCTTGCTTGATGGTTTCACGTTATAGCAAAAGGCTTACGTGGACACTTATGCATCGGACATAAGCATCAAAAAGAACGAACCAAGAAGCAAGGAAAAGAAAGAACAAATCAAGAAGAAAGGAAAAAAAAGAACAAAAATGAGGTGAGAGAGAGGAGGCACTGATCCATCTAAAACACCCAAAAAAGGAGAATTGATCAGTTCTCAAAACTCGTATCGAAAAGACCTAGAAAAGTAGGGCCCAAGATCTTTCCTAACAAACATAAATGGGAACCTTGCGCTAATTTTCTCAAACCCCAAAGACATAGGATTGATCGAGTCCACCAAATGTTTTTTTGAAATGAGGTTTTAAAATTTTTCAATCTTCAAAAGAAAGTGACTTCGGGAAAACTACCACCGATATTTCCAAACTCATGCCGAAATCAAAATTCTCCCACATTCGAATTAAAAAAGTCTCGTATATCAAATAAACATGGAATTTTCCCACATAACCTAAATAAATGCTCAGGGTCGAGGCCAATAGTGAAGAGAAAGCAACCACCAAGGCCCTCGGCTAAGACAAGAAACAGGGCCAAATGAGGCTCACGGCTAAGGCAGAAGACAACTGCCAAGACTCATAACCAAAAGCAACCCAAGGGGCAACGAGTGAGGCTCACAGCTAAGGCGACCAAAAGAACCATCAATGGCTACTATGCTTCCCTGACAAACATAAGAGGATAACTAAAGTGATTATAATTTTTGGGATGACAAACTTGATTCATCCACAACACTCAAGCCAATCAAGCCTAGTAAGGAGGACCAAATTACACCCAATGACCTCCAATAGGCCTCACGGGTAAGGACCAAAAGGGGAGGCTCACAACTCAGGCAAACCCAAGAAACAGCAAGTGAGGCTCACGACTAAGGCAAACCCGAGGCAGAGGAGCAGAGGAGACTCACAGCTGAGGCAAACCCAAGGAACAACAAGTGAGGCTCACGGTTAAGGCAAACCCGAATCAATTCTTTACAAGTTTTGATATACATATGAGAGTACAAAACATCACCAATCTCTCAAAGCAACAAGTTTGATCCATCTACAATCATTCAAATGATTCAAACTCAACAAGAGATGAGTAAATTAAACTCAAGGAACTCCAATAGGTCTGACGAGTAGGAGTAGGAACCAAAGCCAGCAAAACCACCTCTAAACAACCTCTCGGGCAAGGGCCAAACAAAGCAAACCCAGCCCCCAACTAGAGCCAAATCGAGCCCAGCAGGGATTCAAACTCAGGTTACAACAAAAGAGAAAAAAAAATCTTCATGCCCTCCAGACATCAAAATATAGAACTGCCATATGTTTCAAACAAGAACAACCGTGGAGTTCCTGCAAATCAAAAATAAATTCCTTCACCATATGTATATTTAAGCCAAAACACCCACAAGATGTCAAAACCAAGCCCAGCAAGGGCCAAAATCGAGCCCAACAAGGGCCAAAAAAGGAGCCCAGCATAGATTAAAATCCAAGCTCCAATAGAAATTAAAGTTCTAGCCATTTCAAGATAAAACCAAGCCTTCAAACCAAGCCAAAACCGAGTTTAAGAAGCACCAAAACCACACCCAACAATATTAAAATTCATGCTTCCATAAAAAAAATAGAGTTATAGCCATTTCAAGCCAAAGCCGAGACTCCAAACCAAGCCAAAACTGAGCCCAACAAGGCTAAAACAAGACCCAAACATTGATACAAATTCAGGCTTTAATAGAAATTAAACTCCCAGCCACCTTAAGGGAAAAACGAACCATCCAAAGCCAAGGAACAACGTGCATGTCTAAATATTCCAAGCATGAAATCATTCCAACAAATATTTGAATAGGGGAGGAGCCTCACGAGGAGCTAAACCAAGCCCTCAAAACAAGCTACATCACTTTCCAAATTAAATAAATTTTCTGTTAGCATACATTTCAAGCCAGGGAAAGCCACATGAACTAAATCGAGCCCCCACATATGTATAAGAAGTAAAGTGAACTCTCTAGCATTTATTTTAAGCAAGAGCAAGTCTTAAGATGCCAAAGCCGAAACCCCCAAGCATGCATGAAAGGCCCAATAAATTCTTCAATCTCTCTTGTTAAACAAAAGATAAACGAAGAGTTTCACAATACACATGCCAACATGCTTGCAAGAGGAGTAGAAATTATTCCAAAACCACGCTTTAATTATCCAAATCGCCGCCAACATAAATATGATAGGATAAACAAAGAACATGTCATACATCCACCCCCTTAAGCGAATATCCAAGTCTAATTCTAACGCATGCTCACATTTCATCATTCACATGCGAATATCTCGAAAATATATATGAAAGTAAACTAAACTAGCATGCTGTACCATCCAACAGGGCCATGCTCAAAGGCTCGGCAGAAAGAAAACCGAAAGGAAACAAGGCAATGAGAAGGGGGGGAAGAAGAGTACTTTCCTTTGATGCCAATGTAAAGCACCGCAACACAAGAAACTACCTCAAGGATATGCTCTCACAGAAATCTCCTCCTAAACTCCTCCCACAGCCAAAATCTCTACACCTTTCTTTTGAAAAATTTTTTGTTTCAACAACCCCCAAAACCTAAAAAAAAACTATGTTTATAGGCAGAGAAGAGAGAAGAAGAGAAAGAAGATCCCCCAATCAACCCACAGTACTTGAATCGGGCCAAAGAATAAAAGGACGCATTCCCTGCTCACAGAAGGCGAAGCAACCGAAACATTTAGGACCGCGCGGCGAGCCCAGTGGCAGCGAGGAAATTATCAGGAAGAAGAGATAGTTTGTCATTCAAGTGTACCAGGGAACAAGCTTCCCATAGTGAAACTACCAAGAAAAGGAAAACCACAGCTCGGGGAGATTGGCGCGGCTTCAGGAAATAGGGCCGCGGGCAGAAAATGTCGGGCAAGGATGAATGAGAAGTCAACTTTCTCTCGCATGGAGGAGGAGCTCGGTTGGCTCGAGATCGAGAAAGGGAAAGGTCAGGCACGCGAACGGGAGAAGGAAGGGAGGCAGAGCTCGGGTGCGTGAGTTTAGGGATTTAGGACTTAAAGAGGAAAATAAATAATTTGGTTTATATAAATTAATATATATATATATATATACACTAATTCATATGCAATCTATTCACGTGCGGCGTCGTAACAAAATGGGTTCCTCTCTAGGCAAAGTCGACGTTCTGGACGAGTCGGTGCAGTCCGTTTTGTCACCCGGGGTCGCTCGGACGACGTCGTCGACAATCGGGCCAAAAATGCGTCAAAATTGAAATTTCACAAAATTTTGACCCACGATCGATAGTTTCAAAGGGTTTACTCAAGTCTTCGACAGGTAACAGTGCAAGCGATGTGAATTGTGGCGATCGGACGTGTCGATTCTCCGAATTGCGAAGTTTTGTGCGCGCGGAAGTGTGAATTATGCAGAAGGCCACCCTAAAGCTCAAAAGGTCCTATAGGAATTCCTTTTGGGTTTCCTCATGTCGGGTTCACCTTTCTAAGTACTAGAAGTCGATACCACACACGCGAAATTCTAAAAGGGGACAGAAGTAGGTTAAATCTGTAGAACAAGGCGGGTCCCATTTCTAAGGTTCTAAGATAGTCGAAGGGAGATCCCTAAGGCTAGATCCTAAACCCTAAGAGGAAAACTAGACCTCACTAAAAATGAGGTCAACACATACATATTTAATTCCTTAATTATCTTGTCTTTTTTAAAGTGATTGTTATGATTAAAAATAAGAGAATAAGTGTTATAATAGACTCATTTATCTTGTGAACAATACTTTTAATAATTGAACCCCACTGGATTTCTTTGCATTGGCGTCCTATAAATAGGTTGTGGCTCAGGGCTTCTGCATCTGCGCTCCCCTCTTATCTAGTGCCTTGATCGGTTTTTTATGGGAGCATTCTCATGAAGAGCAGTAAGAAGACCTGTGTTGATGACATTCTGAAGAAAGTCTTTGAATTGTTGGCTGAGAAAATCTGATTTGCGAGCATCCCTGCAAAGAGTTGGCCACCTGAGAGGGGGCCAGTTGGCGAGAAGAGGGTACCCCCCAAAGGGATTATACCTGAAAGAAGAGGTGGGTGGAACAATTAGCTTACAAGAAGGGCTGACCGAATGAGCGGGATGATGAGGATGAATCGTCTGATGACGTCTATTTTTGCGTTGCGAATAGAGTAAAGATCTGACCATCTACCCTGCTGGAATGTTGGCCAAATCTAGCAGTGAGGAGGAAAGGGACACTCGGAGAACTTCTGGAGTTCCGCTGCCCAGGGGCAAGGATGCTACTGGTACTTCTCAGCTCGGAAGGATGAGAGTTGCGGACACTCCACCCGCACCAGATGAGAGTTTCTTGTCATTTCTCTTGTCTGTGTTGAACTGACACCTTGGTATGTGGAGTCTGGTCTTTTGATCTACTCTGAATGATTTAGTGAAATTTCATGTTTTGTCCAACTCTGCCTTTGTTCATGTAGGCGATCAAATCAACATTTCTGATTCACCGAAAGCTGTCGGTGACTAAGACCCCATTGCTCGAAAAGTTGCGAGGGACCCACCGACTACTGGTGAATGAGAGTCGACCGATTCTGTGGTTTGTCGCATGGACGAAACGGTGGATTTCTTTGCCTGTGAGGCCGAGGTTCGGAAGGAAGCCTAAGCTCAACGGAAGGCAAGCATAAGGGAGCTGGAGGACAAGCCAAATGCCTTCTCCAAGAAGTTGTAGGCAGAGTTTCCCAACCTCCGAATAGAAGCGACAGACCACCAGACCGAAACCGAGACTATTCAAATGGAGCCTGTGACCTCGCAGATAGGCCTAGCTGATGTAAGGGAGGCTTGCTCAGTCACTCGATTCATAAGGAGTCATTGAGGTGAGTGTTGGTTTTCCTCAAGCGGTCAATGAGCCAGTTATAAGGTTTTTTATGTTTGAATAAACATGTTTTTCCTTTTTTTCTTTTTCCACTCTTTTTTTTTTACTACCGCTTCTTATTTATATGAATATTCATTCTCCCTTTGAAAGAAATGATGTGAAGCTTATGTTTCTGAGGTACTATCAGAGGCGTTTCAGCTTCTCTGTGCCCCTATATATGAGGCTGCCTCGTGTTGTTCCATATTTTACACTCCTTACTCTTGGACGGCCTTTCTTCCTTTTTCCTTTGTCTCCCATCCATATGGCCTCCAAAGACTCTCCTCAAATTTTTGGAATGGTGTCGGTGACAGCATTCCATAGAGTCTTCTGACGAGGCCTCGAGACTTTACAGGAAGTACGTCTACAACAATGACATAGTGCTTGTGGCTCTATGTCCACATGATCATACAACCGATGACTATGGGAGGCGGCTCGTGTTATACAGGGATCAGTTTGTTCAAGGGCTTCGCCTTCCTCTTTGTTGAGAGCTTTGTGCCATCATGAACTATTACGACATTATCCCTTCTCAACTGAAGACAAACTGCATTGCGGTGATTATGTCCTTCGTCATCTATTTTCGTTGGATGGAAATCTCTTGTTCACGGGAGCTTTTTTTCATTTGTTCTCCTTCAGATCGACCCAGACAATTATGTGATCTTTGCCTCGACCAAAAAATCAAGTTAATTGACCTTGAGAATAAGGTTAAGAACTGAAAAAGTCACTTCATTTTGGCATCATCGATGGATGGAGGGATCCTTACCTGCCCGACTGGCAAGCCATACAAATGGCAGAAAATTTCCCCCAAAACTGAGGGATCCAATTAATTGATCTATCGTTCGTCCAATACACCAATGAAAAAATAATAAACAAAGTTTGAATTCAGACAAATATGGTCGGATGACTAGCGAGTTGTGGGCAGCATCTGATGTCCAAGAGATGAAGTGGCGCCTCAACAAGGTGACTAAAGCTTTCATGAGGGAGCAGAGAAGGAAGACGCATTAGAAAAGACCTCAGGTTCGGATCTTCTCATTTCTACTTTTGAAACAGTTATTGTTATTCAGTGGAAGTTGACCGGTGAATTAGCCATAATCGAAAGGAAACCTTCCATTATGGCAGGTGATATGAGGGGCGATGACACCGAGAGTCCTTCCTTTTTGAGGTCTGACACTGATGTTTCTCCGGATGAAGGATCAATCGGAGGCAAAGAGGATCATCTGTCTGATGCATCTGGTTTCCTTAATTTTGCAAAGAGAGGAAAAGTCAGCCGACAATCTCAGGACCCTGAACCCTAGGATGAATAAGATACCAGTCGAGAAGCAGATTAGAAGGAGACAGGTTTTGGGCCTAGACTCGACTCGGAGCCGATGCTCCCCTCAGATCAAAGTCAGATCGAGAGGCGACAACAGTAAGTTCTGAAGTCAACCGAGATGAGGTAGGTCCTAGATCTGAGCCCAAGCCTAGTCTCCCAGCTTCTGAGAAATCCTGATGGAGGAACTGAAAAGACACGGTGGCCGACGTTGATCGCCTCTCTCTTCGCCTCTCAAGGGGAGCAATGATTGAATCTCGATACAATCGAAGAGGCCCAAAGCCTTTTTCCCAAGGGATTCTAGTTTTGCCTTGATTGACTTGCGAAGGGATGGTTCGACTGTGGTCCGAGAGTGGAGGCTCATGCGACGGAGCTCATGAATACACTGTGCTCCGAGAGTTTTAAGGAGAAACTGGACAGCCTCAGTCCTCTCGAATTGTGTCATTGGGTCAACCAATATCGGTTGTTAGGGAAAGGTCGGCTCATTATCTGTCGAACATGTACTTGGTTATTACGGCACGCATTAAGAAGGCAACGATTGCCTTAAGAACATTTCTTGGCTGGCAGACGAAGCTAAGGCTCACCTCGCTGACGCGGAGTACCTGACATGGGCCTCAGAGTGGCTCTCAATTGTGCTCGAGGTGAATGAGAAATTATCCACGAGGGTCTCTATGTCGAGCAAGGCTGAGGTGCTCTATGCGGAGTGAGTGAAACAGTTTCGCCTCGACACAGAGTTCGAGATCAACCAATTAGTGAGGATTGGCATGATCGACTCTAAGTATGCAAACTTGGGCGAGTTTGCTAAGCACTTGTCCACTCTGATGCCTCCGGCCAAAAAAACCGTCAAAGAATCTAGGAGTGAACCGACTGAAACCCCTGAGATTACTTGTGTTTCGTAACAAAAATAGGGGAGTTTCTTTTTGCAATGTATAACAATACTTGTAATGATTAGAACTCAATGAAATATGGATTTTTGGCCGCTCGTTCCTCATATTATTATTATTTTTCTTGGATGCCACTTATGAATTCTGATGACGAGTCTTTAAAATGTCTATCTTGGATCGGAGTCTTTAGGTTGCTAACCCCAGAGAGAAGCTTTTAGATTGCTAGCTTAGGAGATGAGTCTTTAGACTGCTTGCCCACGGAGGGGAGTCTTTAGGTTGCTCACCACAAAGAGGAGTTCTTAGATTACTCGCTCCGGAGGGGAGCTTTTAGGTTGCTCGTCCTGGAAGTAAGGTTTAGATTGCTCACCCTAGAGGGGAGTTTTTAGGCACGCCCCGGAGAGGTGTTTTTAGGTTGCTTGCCCTGGATGGGAGCTTTTAGATTTCTCGTAAGTTGCTCGCCCCGGATGGGAGTATTGCTTTCCTGATGGGCTTGAGTTCTCTCGTCGTTCGGATGTGTGGATGTAGCATATGAGCTCTTCGAGTTCCCCAAGCGTCAACTAGGCATTACGATGTTCGTAAAACTTGCATTCATGGGGTACAAAATTAAGGAAAAAGTGTAAAAGTGTTAAAATTGAAGTTCTTTATTATCTTCATTTATGTTTGTACAACAAGTTCTCCTTAAGGAAAAAAATTATTTGAGATTATCTCCACTCCAGGTCAAAGGAATATCGTTCCCCATGTATGTCTTCAGTCGGTAATCTCTTGGCGAGAATCTCTAGCTGGCGATGAATGACCTCGTCCATGTTTAGTCAAGCATGCCAACAGTTTGTCCTTGGGTAGCTGGGTCGGCTTTTTCCAGGAAGAGGTCCCCTGGGGCTAAGGTTTTTTTCTCGTACTTGTTTGTTGAAGTATCGAGCGGTGCCTCTCTTAACCTTTTCTTGACGAAGCATTGAGTCAGTGCGAAGTTCCTCAACAAGATTGAGTGCAAGCTTCCTCCCCTCATCATTGGCATCCTGCCATTCCGCTAGGTGTTCCTCGTTGAAGGTAGAGGTTGTAACTGCTCTTAGGCTGTGATGGTTGTATTCTACCGACAACATTGCCTCCAACCATAGGTTAGCATGAAAGGAGTCTGTCATATTGTCGTCAGAGGTGTCGTTCAGATGGCCCATGGTACCGACGGCAGGAGGTTTGCCCAGCTTCCTTTCTCCCCTTCGACCATCTTTCTTAAGAGTTTTAGGATAATTTTGTTGGCCGCTTTGGCCTGACCGTTGGTGCGAGGGTGGTGTACTGATGCAATTCTTAGGTTTATCCTTTGGTTATGACAGAAATCTCTTACGCCTTTGTCGGAGAATTGTTTGTCGTTGTCAGTTACGAGAACTAGAATCGGCAAATGAGTTCTGCCTAAATGAAATTTCGAACGATGGTGGCGGTGATCCGAGCAAGTGTCTTGGCTTCCATCCATTTTGAGAAGTAATCCAAGGTGACTATGAAGAACTTGCGCTGGGTGGAAATGACCCGAGAATATCGAGTCACCAAGTGGCAAAGAGCCTGGGACTCGTTATAGGTCGCAAATTGCGGATCGGCTGGTATTGTAAAGGGCCATATTTTTGGCATTTCTCACACTTTCTAACAAATTATTTGGTGTCCTTCAGGAGTGTGGGCCAAAAGTACCATTGGCACTATACTTGATAGGCTAAGGCTCTTCCACCTAAGTGGCTCTCGCATTCGCCTGAGTTTACATCCCGGAGGATGCTCCAAATCTCACCTTTTCTCAGACATCTAAAGTACAGAGAGGAAACTGATCTTTTAAAGAGCTTTCCCTCTATCATCAAGTACTGAGCTGCATTGATTTTAAAATGCTTTTGGTTGGTGACTTCATTCGACAGTTCCTCGATTTTCCAGTAATAGATGTATGGGTTCATCCAACTTTTCAATTTTTCAGTTGATACTTTCTTTGCCTCGGATTCTTCAATAGTTGGTTGGAGAAATTTTGAGGTTTTCCTCTTCCCAGATGCACACACTTGAACAGGAGGTCAACTACCTGGTTCTCCTCTCACCCGATGTGTTTAATTTTGAAGCCTGCAAGCTTTCCGATCTCAGTCTTTACTCTGAGAGGTACTTGGTCATCACTTCGTCTTGGGCCTCAAACTCTCTGTTTATCTAGTTGACTACGAGTTATGAATTTGATTTCACATGAACGTAACGTGCTCTCATATCGTATGCGACACATAGGGCAACGATCAAAGTTTCATATTATGTTTGTTTGTTGGTGACGTCGAACTCTACGGTGATTGACTTATAGTAGTGTTTCCGGATGAAATGCCCAAAGCAAGTTCAAGCCCTGAGGCTATTTTGTTGGAGGCTCTGTTAGTGTGCAAGACCAACAGGTGATCCCCATCAGCGACTCCTTCGCTTTGCTCGTGTGCTTCCAAGAAATATGCCAGAAAGCCAGCTTTTGCTCAAGCTATGATTGTTGTCCATGCGACGTATGAGATGTCGAACTCGCTTAGTTCCACCGTCCATTTGAGGAGCCGACCAGAGTGTTCTGGCCGCGTAAGGGCTGGTTTGAGGAGGTGATCGATGACGACCCAAATCGGATGCGTTTGAAAATAGGGTCGGAGCCTACCGACAGAAGTGACAAGAGCAAAAGTTAGCTTTTCCATAATTGGATATTTGATTTCGTCGTTTATAGAACTCGGCTAATATAACAGATAGGGAATTGCTTCCCCAATTCTTCCTTGGAATTAACTAGGTCAGTTGGAGTTTGGTAGGATTTGTCGTGGCAAAACCAACACTTGAATGGCTTCTATTCTGTTTTGTGGCATATTTGGAAAATGACAAGGACTTTATTGGGGCGGATGGAGGTCACTTGATTGGAATGAGGGGATGAGCCATCGTGTTTGTCGTTGAATGTGTAGGAGGAGTTGCAGTTTCTTTCGTGGCCTTGGGTAGCAGTAAGAGCTGTGAAAGAGAGTGATTCTTTGGAGGTTTCGGTTGTGAGATTGATCTCCTCGCTGCATATTAGTGCGCAGAGGTCGTCGATGATGATCGGTTGATGGTTGGAGTGAATGGGAGTTTGAAAAANCTCGTGTGCTTCCAAGAAATATGCCAGAAAGCCAGCTTTTGCTCGAGCTTTGATTGTTGTCCATGGGACGTACGAGATGTCGAACTCACTTAGCTCCACCGTCCATTTGAGGAGCCGACCAGAGTGTTCTGATGCGTTTGAGGAGGTGATCGGTGATGACCCAGATCGGATGCGTTTGAAAATAGGGTCGGAGCCTGCCGGCAGAACTGACAAGAACAAACGTTAGCTTTTCCATAATTGGATATCTGATTTCGACGTTTATAGAACTCGGCTAATATAACAGATAGGGAATTGCTTGCCCAATTCTTCCTTGGAATTAACTAGGTTGGTTAGAGTTTGGTAGGATTTGTTGTGGCAAAAGCAACACTTGAATGGCTTCTATCCTGTTTTGTGGCATATTTGGCAAATGACAAGGACTTTATTGGGGCGGATGGAGGTAACTTGATTGGAATGAGGGGATGAGCCATCGTGTTTGTCGTTGAATGCGTAGGAGGAGTTGCAGTTTCTTCCGTGGCCTTGGGTAGCAGTAAGAGCTGTGAAAGAGAGTGATTCTTTGGAGGTTTCAGTTGCGAGATTGATCTCCTCGCTGCATATTTGTGCGCAGAGGTCGTCGATGATGATCGGTTGATGGTTGGTGTGAATGGGAGTTTGAAAACATGATAGGTGGAGGGCAAACCATTGAGCGTGTAGTGGATGATGTCCTTCGAGTTAATAGGAGCTCCGGCGGCAGCTATGGTGTCGACCTTGGCTTTGATTTTCGACAAATATTGGGTCATGGGTTTGTTCAACACACTTAGATTGCAAAGCTCGTTCTTCAATTGAATAATCTTGGAGCGATTTGATGATTGAAGTTGTCACTCCATCGTTGTCCAAATGGCTTGAGAGGTGTCCAACAGTAGGACGTATGGTAGAATGAATGCAGATATGACAGAGATGAGAGCGGCTGCAAGATTTTGATCTATCATCCTCCATTTGGTGAAATCAGGACTGAGATGAAGAATGCCAGTGTTATCGGGTACAGACTTTGGACATGGGCAGGATCCATCAAGAAAGCCATCCAACCCGTTTGCTCAAAATAGCTTGAGAACTTGGGCCTTCCAGGTTGGATGATTGTCTGTTGTGAGTTGAGTAGAAACAAGGCTGTGGATGTTGCTAAGAATGAACTTCATTTGGGTAAGTATCGGAATGTAACTTTGTAGAGGCGTTTTCTGATTTGGTAGTAGATGGTCGGAAGAAGCATTGGAGGAGGAGGAGACCAAGCTGAAGAGAAAGCGGGTGGTGTTGTGAGGCTATGTTGGCTCTGATAATACAAAGAGTATCAATGTTCCAATTGAAACAACAAAAAAATGCAGCTTTTCATAAAAGGCTTCCTAATTATTTCGGTACAGTAAAACGCCTATAAAGAGCAAAATTTTTCCCTCAGGTCTCGGTATGGTCCGCTCCGTCCGCTACCCAACTAAAAGGCGTCATGTGGACTTGCGATATTACACTTAATGAAAAAGATCAAAAAAACGCGTTTAAGCCCGTCCCAACCCGACGTGCAAAAATTTACGTATTTTCCCGCCATTATTTGTGTCTTCCCTCCAGTATTTTTTGTATTATTCCCTCAGAAACTTCCATTCTGCATAATACAGTAGAGAAGAAGGTTTCAAAAAGTGTTTCTTTGGCTCTGTTAGGGTTTGGTCGCCGCATTTATGATAGAGATAGATTTCTCTCTTAATAAAGAGTTAGAGCACATGGATGACGAAATCAATGTCAACGCCTTTGAAACGGAGGTAAGATTTCTTGCTTAGTTGAATCTGTTTTCTATTTTCCAGATTTTTCTTCGGTTTTCATGAGTTTTTTTTTATTATTCTGTAGTTAGGTTTATATTATCTGCGGTTATATTGAAGAAATATTCATTGACCTGAGAATAACCCAACAATAACCTAAGAATAACTCGAGAAAAAGTAACCTACCAGCTCTTTCAAAAAACAGTGAAATATTCTGTGAATCTTCGATTGTTGTGAGGTTTTTTTTAATATTTAAGGGTTTATTTAATCATTTTGCTCTTTAGGTACATTGAAAAAATACTCAATAACCCGAGAATAACCCAACAATAACCTAAGAATAACCTGAGAAAGTAACCTCTTAGTTCTCTCAAAAAAAGTGTAATATTTTGTGAATCTTTGATTGTCGTGATATTATTTTTTTATTATTTTGTGGTTAGGGTTTATTTATCTTCGAGTACATTGAAGAATACTCAATAACCCGAGAATAACCTAACAATAACTTAAGAATAACTCGAGAAAGTAACCTACCAGCTCTGTCCAAAAAAGTGAAATATTGTGTGAATCTTCGATTGTCGTGAGGTTATTTTTTCATTATTCTGTGGTTAAGGTTTATTTATCTTCGGGTACATTGAATAAATACTGAATAACCCGAGAATAACCTAACAATAGCCTAAGAATAACCCGAGAAAAAGAAACCTACCAGCTATTTCAAAAAAATATGTAATAGTTATAGGGTGTGTTCTTTTCTGAATATCTGACTGTCTCTATAGTATAATTCAAATTTGTAGTTATCTGGCCAGAAACAGATTGCAATGATCCAATTACTCGTAGCTTTCTTAATATTATTGTCTGCAATGAGGAAGAGGCTAACAAACATTATTGTGCTTACGCACATTATGTTGGTTTCACTGTACGCAAGGACCACACAACTTATTGGCTAAATCCAAGAAAATTAAGTCGAAGGATTATATTTGTGAAAAATCAGATCATAAAAGAGAATCGCAGCTAGCCACTACTGTGAAGTACAGAAAAGCTGATACAAGGATTGACTGTCAAGCAATGGTTCACTATGCTATTGATCTTGATGGCAACTGGACCATAAAGAAATTTGTTAAAAGTCATAATCACACCTTGGCGGAATCCGGTGACAAGCACCTCCTATGTTCTAGTCGGAGGATTAGCGAGTTAAATGCAAATTTGCTAAGATCAATGATAGGTTCTGGGATTAGAGCAGCGAATGCATTTAATTTTCTTGCTACAGAGGTTGACAGAGTTGAAAACTTGGAGTGTACGAGGCAAGATGCATACAACTTCATTTAAAGGGATAAAAGAAGTAGAATTGAACAGGGTGATATCAACTCTCTCTTACAATTATTCATGGAGCACCAAAATGAAGATAACATGTTTGCATGAGATTTTCAAAGTGATGAGGAGGACAGACTTACAAGCTTTTTCTGAAGTGATGGGTCTTGCAGACTAGATTATGATTGTTTTAGAGATGTCATCATTTTCAACATTAGCCACCGTTTGAATAAGTATAATTAATCACCATAAGTGTTGAAAATGAGTCCAGTGATTTCAAACAAGTGACAGTTAAAATAAGTCCAGTGTTGAGATCTCTAGTACAGTGTTTTCAAAATGTTATTACACCGACAGTTAAAATAAGTCCAATGTTGAGACAAGCTGCAACATATTATACCCAGAAGCTCTACTTTATGTTTGAGGAAGAGTTACTTCATGGGCTATGTGGATTGACCGTCGATTTCTCAGTTGAGAATCCAGCCGAATTCTATGTTAGAGGTTTGGATAATCAGGACATGAGTAGAACCTGACTTGTTACATTTGATAGACTTAATTGCGATATCACCTGCAGTTGCAAGAAATTCAAAATGATGGGTTTGCTTTGCTCTCACTCTCTACTCGTCCTTAATGCTAACAATATAACAAATATTTCAGAAAAATATTTATTATTCAGATGGTCTGCTAAGGCAAAGAAAGATATCTATAATAGTTTTGGATATAAACATATGAAAGACTCTCAGGCTCAAGTGTCAGGCACAACTTCCAGAGGAATCCTATTTCGGTCACATGCTCAAAAGTTTGCCTACCAATTAATTAATAAAGCTCAAGAAAATTAACGCGTCGAGACATATATAATTGAATTATTGAAAACAGGGTCTGAAGGTGTTGAGAATATATTAAATGGGAAGGATCCTAAGCCAAATAAACCAATCAAAAAAAGAAATCTCATAACAGTAAATGCAATGTGAATGATCCCGCAAAAATGTGACCGAAAGGTATTTCTAATGCGATGTTGAAAGGATGCTGGGAAAAAAACAAGAGAGTCAAAGGTATAAATTTCTACATTCCATATAAATACCATTCTACATTCTATATATTTACGATTATATGCAAAATTAATTGTCTTATATTTTTACCACTGTATGCAGGAAAAAATCAAGAAACATATACGAGCCAAGAACCGCACATCCATTACGACGCAAATACAATTGCAGTGTCACACTCGCTGAGTCAGGAAATTGTCACATCGGATCCCACAGGCTCTGTGCCCAATATAATTCACCTGTTTTGATGTGTTGTGCCCACTTTACCCTATTTGTACTAATGTACTAGTTCATATAACATTATTTCAAATGGAAGCTGTAGATATATGTTTTGTAATTCACATGTACTAGTTCATATAACATTATTCTAAATCTAACAATACTCCAATAATAACCTAATAATACTCTGTCAATAACCTAACAATAACCTAAGAATAACCTAACAATACTCCGTCAATAACCTAACAATACTCCAGCAATAACATAAAAATAACCCAATAATAACGTAACAATACCTCAACAATAACCTGAAAATACTCCAGCAATAACACAACAGTACCCCAGTAATAACACAACAATACTCCCACAATAGCCTAACAGTACTCCGTCAATAACCTAACAATACTCCGTCAATAACCTAACAATACTTCATCAATAACCTAACAATAACTTAAGAATAACCTTACAATAATCTAAAAATAACCCAACAATAACGTAACAATAACCTAGGAATAACCTAACAATACTCCAAGAATAACCTTAAAATAACCCAACAATAACGTAAAAATACCTCAACAATAACCTAAAATTACTCCAGCAATAACACAGCAGTACCCCAGCAATAACACAACAATACTCCCGCAATAGCCTAACAGTACTCCGTCAATAACCTAATAATACTCCGTCAATAACCTAACAATATTTCGTCAATAAACTAACAATAACCTAACTATAACCTAACAATAATCTAAAAATAACCCAACAATAACGTAACAATAACCTAGGAATGACCTAACACTAACCTAACAATAACCTAGGAATGACCTAACACTAACCTAACAATAACCTAACAATACTCTGACAATGACCTAACAATACTTCGACAAATATCTAACAATAACCTAACAATACTCTGACAATAACCTAACAATACTTCGTCAATGACTTAAGAATAACCTAACAATAACCTAAGAATAACCCAACAATAACATTAGAATAACCTAACAATACTTCGTCAATAACCTAACAATACTATAACAATAACCTAACAATACTCCAAGAATAACCTAACAATAACCTAAGAATAACCTAACAATAACGTACAAATAACCTAAGAATAACTTAACAATACTCCAAGAATAACCTAAAAATAACCCAACAATAACGTAACAATATATCAACAATAATCTAAAATTACTCCAGCAATAACACAGTATTACCCCAATAATAACACAGCAAGACTCCCACAATTGTCTAACAATATTCTGGCAATAACACAACAATACTCCCACAATAACCTAATAATAACACAACAATACCCGAGCAATAACACAATAATACTCCCACAATACATCAACCGTAACAATAACTTAAAAATACATTCACCCCTGTAATAAGATATCAAACTGCTATAGATTCCGCATTTCAAACACAATAAAAAAATATATATACCAAATCGAAGGCATATAAGCCTGTCAAATTGCAGTCATTCAACTTGTAAAACATAAATACATTCACCCCTGCATTTATCCTCCAAATAATTTATATCTACAGATTTTATATATTAGCTCTGCCCTAAATCGATGCATCTTAGTCTGCCAATCTAGATGGTCTTTCCATTTAATCTTGTCTTTATGTACAATTGCCTTCATATATTTACAAACAAATATACCACAGTCGAAGATATTACTTTGTGTGGGAATGCCTCTTGTCATGATAACATCCCAATTAATCAGGTCACTGCGGAAAGTTTTTCCGGCGTCCTTACGAAGATGTCTTATCTGTTAATACAAATGGTAATTTAAAATAGTGAAAGAATGCACAGTTTATGTCAGTTGTTTGTTAGAAAAGGATTAGAGTTTACCACATCGCGGGTGACTCCCAAATGCATTTTATCAGGCAATGAGTCGTAGAATCTCCACTTGCGGTCCTTCTGGTTCCCAACAAGTAGAGTCCAATGTCTATTATTAATTATTACTTACCCAATGTGTCGGAGAGACGTACAAATAGGGCCCAAAAGAATCAGGGGACTGACGCCTACGGTTATCTAATCCAATGGCAAACATATCTACATGCTCTACCCCAACTTTTTTATTATCCCAAAGTGCTTCAAGGTCATTTCGACTTATATGAATTTGACTATGAGCAATTATTATGTCATCCCTGTATATTGATTGAACAATTTTTATTAGATTTAATAAACAGTTGGCAAAAAAAGTGTTCTGTTTTTACATACCTTTCTTTGTACATTTTTAAACAAGTATTTATGAAATGTTGCATATGTGATGGTAGTAGTTCTCTGTCGGGGAACTCTACGGTTGAACAAGGGAGGGCACCTTCATATGGAACAATTGCGCCCGTCTGTACATCCTCCAAAGCTTCTTCAGCCTTCTCTTCCCTAGCTTCATCGAGCGGTGGAGATGGTATGATAATTGGCGTAGAAGAATCATAAATATGCTCTACTAAATCATCTATCTTAGAGGTCGACAGTTCTTCCGTTTTCTTTCTCTTTACAACAACAAATGGAGATCTAACAGTCCTCTTTTTCCTAGGTCCTCTGGACTTGATCCTTCGGACTAAGCTATCAATTGGGTCTTTAGGGATGCATTCTCCAGGTTCCCCGACAACTTTATTTATTTCACTATCAGCTGCTGATTCATCGAAGGCAGTCATTCTAAAAATATCCTGCGCAGAAAAATAATCTAAAAATAAACGATGAATAACGCAGAAAAATAACCTAAGAATAAAATGATGAATATAACCTAATAATAAACTAATAATAACCTAAAAATAAACAGAAATAAATTCTAAGTAATCCATGTATAACCAAAAAAATAACCTAAAAATAATTTAAGAATAAAACGATGACAATTACCAGGACAAGTTTTCCCCTTCAATGCCCTCCTTCATCCTCTGCTTCTTTGACTTTGTTGACTGTTTAATCTCTGTCTTCTCAGCCTTTTTTGATACTGTTCTTGGGCTCTCCTCGGCCTGCACATACTCCAGATCATCAAACGTCATCGTCTTACGGCTTCAAAGCTATCGAATGAGGGAAATGTGAAACCCTAGCAGAGCGAACAACGAAAAAACCTATCGAAAAGTATTTTCGAAACATCTTCCTCGACATTCTAAAAAGCGGGATACTCGAAGTTCCTACTCGAAGAGACGCGGGGTCGTACATCGGGCCGGGTCGAGCTTCAGCGCACTTATTTTTTAAAAATTACGTGAATAAGCGGGTCCCATATTTTCCACGCGGCCTAATTTAATTGGTCAGCATACGTTGAGGACTGTCAGGTCTCCTGACCGAAAAAACGCTCCTATAAAGAAGATGAACTTTTGGTTGGCTAGAGAATGACTGGCCAAGAACAGTCCAGATCATCCGTGGTGTGATACTCGAGTCGGCAGTGGAGCAGGTTTGCAGCAGCTATAATGACAGCATTTAATATCAAGTTTCCACCAACAAATTAACTTAGCAGACAACTCACATCTGCCATCATTAAATATATACAACTGGAACTGCAACTTAAATTTCCCTGCCGGCACCACCTACTTGCCTCTTTAATTGCTTTGAAATCAAAAAAGAAGGATTGAATCAAAAGTAAGATCCATAGATATTTCCTCCAATCCTGCCCCCCAATACATACCCTATGTAAAATTATGATGACTCGGGAGTAAAATAATGTAAGATTTTGATGACTTCTTGAACAAAGCAATCATAAGAAAACTCCAAATTTTCGGTCAAAGTATAAAAAATATATATATATATTAAACTCGACAAAATTTATATACAAATGAATTAGTTACCACAACTTTCCCCTTAACCATACAGATTCTCAAAGAAATAACATTAGAAAAACAGACCCTAATAGGAAATCGAAGCGGCATCATCCAGAAGCGGAATCCATTACGGAAAAAGGAATAGGAGATGGGAAAGGTAAAGAAGTGGACTTACGAGTAGACTGAAGCCGGTGACTCCGGAAAGGGAAGTCGCAATGGCGGAGCTTGAAAGCGCGAGCTCGCCGAGATGGCCGACCATCATCGACGAGATCACCTGAACCAGGTATAGCGACAGCGTCACCCCCATCATCGGCCCCGCGAGGTAACCCAACCTCCTCGCCTCATCCGTAAAATCGCAGCACTTTCTCCTCCCCCTTCTTTCCTCCTTCTCCAGAAGCCCTTCCTCCATTTCCGTAAGCTCCCTCCCTCCCTCCCTCTCTTACTCTCCCTCTCTCTCTTCTTAAATGTTGAGCATCAAAGCACGGGAAGCATGAAGTTTATTTACAATATATCACTCAACTTTAACACATTTACATATTCTATATTTAAATATCAATTTTTACATATGTACCATCTTAATTATTTCTGAAAAGATGTATTTCATTTTTTAAAATTTAAAATAGTGATAATTTTTACGATAGGAATAATATACCCGGATAAATAAATATATGAAAAGTTGGTGGTTAGTATGCAAATGTCCCTTAACAAAATTTGCAGGGTTGACGGATGGTTACGAGGAGAGATCTCGCGACCGCTAAATGGGAACATGGATGGTTGTGCATAACGCGGCAGCGCCCGCATTCCTAATCCCGCATGTGCGTATTCCCGCGAAATGCGGGAGAGGAAAAAAAGCACGTTTTTTTCCTTTACTTTTCTTTTCTGTAAATCGAGAATATTTATTTAGGCAAAATTTTAAAATTATACTTTATATTAAAATATCATTTGAATCTAATTTAATAATTCTTATTTTATTTTCTTAATTAATACTCTTAAGGATTTAGGCAAGATTTAAAAATTATTCTTTATATTAAAATATCATTTGAATCTAATTTAATAATTTTTATTCTATTTTTTTATTAATACTCTTAATTGATTATAAATCTTTGTAGCCTTACACTCAATTAATTTTTTAAAAATACTACTCATCCTCAAGGTAGAAAACTAAACTACTATATATCACGAGTAAATACATGGCCCAAAGTATAATATCAACAGCTGAGTCTAAGGTTGTCAAAAGGGCTCGTAGTTCGACTGGTTAAGAAGTTTGTGTTCGACTCATTCGCTATGTTTAAGAGTCGAACACGAACAACATGAACAAAGATTTAGAGTCAAAACGAGCCGAACACGAACAAACAAATCTTTATGTTGTTCGCGTTCAGCTCGTTAACTTAGAGAATAAGTCGAACACAAGCTTATTAACCAGTCGAACAACGAGCAGTTTTGACAACCTTAGACTCAGTTGTTGATATTATAGTTTAGGCCATGTATTTACTCGTGATATATAGTAGTTTAGTTCTCTACCTTGAGATCACATTTCGGATCGTGGATATTATTTTTTGTGCTCACATTTCTTTAAAAAAAAATAATATGCGAGTTTCTACAATTTTTCAATAGTGCTTTGTGATATGTTTCTTTACTCTCATTAAATATATGAAGCTGCATTTCATTAATATTAGTTATTTAATTTAATTTGAATGAAATCTAACATTAAAATATTTTTTAAAAGTCCTCCTCAGCAAATTGATTTGACCATAAATAGTGTATGGAATTTCATATTCAAATGCTCATTTTACTCTAAAAAAATTATATTTTTAATAAGAGTAATAATTAGGCATAAATCTAATGAGAACAGAAAATCAAATATTTTTGCTAATTATGATTTCTAATAAATTGAGACTAATTAATATTATTTAATTTAAATTTAAATTTCAAATTTTTTTGAGTGGATAAAACTTTCTTAATTATATTGCATGATTTTTCTTAATTCTTACAAAATGTATTTAATAACAAACATACTCTATGTAGCAACAAGGCTGTCTCCACTAATAGATAAGTGCATTCCCTCTTATACCCTTGTAAAATAGAGAACATTTTATTTTTCCTTCATATAAATGTACCAGTTAGCTATAATCTTAAGATGGATTGAGGGAAATAGTCACCTGCTGCTATCTCTATCTCTAATTCCTAAATGCATAAAATTTGTATAATTTTCATCTCTTCTGATTTTCAATGAAGACTTTCCCGAACTTGGTTATTTTATTTGTCGCAAATTTTTTTTTTTAAAATCAGGCATTAGCGTTACTGCAAACATGCAGGATTCAACAACTTAAGTCTTAAGGTACAATCTAACTGCTTTTAAAATCGAGGAACAGTCTGTGCCTCCCTCTCTAAAATTTCTAGCTTCGAACATTAGAACTGTAGTAAACACCTCACTATCCATAGACACTTGTCCTCAATGGAAATCTCAGATGTTGAAGATAATCAACACCAATAGATTTGACGAATTCATCGATGGCTCCATCTTAAAATCTCCA
This sequence comes from Phalaenopsis hybrid cultivar, assembly GCA_002079205.1. Lineage (NCBI taxonomy): Eukaryota > Viridiplantae > Streptophyta > Magnoliopsida > Asparagales > Orchidaceae > Phalaenopsis > Phalaenopsis hybrid cultivar. The sequence goes on along the minus strand of JXCR01148160.1, from coordinate 278,443 downwards.
GACACCATAACAACCAATATCAGAATAACTATTTCTAACTCAGCCCACCGCACTAGGATTCTTATAAGCCAAAATTTAGTTGGAGTTATTCCCTGCACCATCTCAACCGCTATATTACCTTATGTGATCAACCTAGACAGTTGTAATACATTCTAGGGAGTGCTAGAGAAACATCTACAAGATATCAATAGATCACACATAATTCATCTTAAGAACAAACTCCACATCGAGTCAATGAAAAATTGAATAATGACATAATACCTAACAGAGATCAAAGTATTAGTGGATACTATTGCAGCATATGGATCATCCATCAACACCAAAGATATTATCCTTTACATCCTTTAGGGCGTACCTCCATCTTATCAGGTGTTCAAAGCAGTTTTGAGAATCTCATTATTACCAATCAGCCTTGAAGACCTATATTCACTACTTCATAGTGAGGAGATAAATATCCCCAGTGATAACTCAGCCAAATCACTACAACCTGACAACAATACAGTGCTTTACTCTCAATGAGGATGAAGTTGTAACACTTACAGGGGAGGGGGTTGCTCCACTAACTCCTACAAGAGTTCAAATGGAGGTAACTAAAAATAGCTCAAACCTAATAATGTTACCATCTATGAAATCTGCCACAACTAAGGTCACCTAGCACCCCAATACTGACATCGATTGAACCTTAATTATCAACCCAAACAACCATCGAATCATACAATCCTCATTATATCCTCAACTCCAAATCAAGACTTATATCTCGACACAGAAACCTCAAACCATCTGATCGCTGATTTTGGCACTCTACAAAACTTGATCTTTATTAAGGACATGAACATGTTTTCGTTAACAATGGAAGCACTGACCCTATCTGAAACCGTGGTCAAGTTCTGCTCTTTCCTCCCACTTATTAGATCTCTCCCTCTCTCTCCAAGCTATGATGCACTTCACAAATCATTCACATTTCATTTATATCACTCAATTTTTTTTTTTTGCAAGAAATGTATCATTTTGATCAAGCCTCCAATTACCAAATCAAGGATCACACAACCTAACAAATGCTACTCCAAGGTCTTTATCTGGAGGGACTCTTCGCCATTCACATCTACAAGCATGTCATGCTCTCTGTTGGCATTTATTTTTGATGTTACATGTGTAAGATGTTCACCTGAGCATATCGGGGTCATGCTTCATGCATTTGTTGTTTCCCGTAGCTCGAGACATCCGCTTGAGATCCATCACCGCGTGTTGAGGGGGGGTACGTAGCCGGGGTCATTTTACTAGGTTTTGGCTTTCGCTTACGCAAAGGTCGGTCGACATTTGACTCATCAGACGACTTCGATCGGGCCAAAAAATATTATTCGTCTCATTGAGCACTAAATTTGCTCAAATTGCCCTGATCGTCAACGAAGTTGTCCCGTTGACCCCGAATGACGAAACGGGCCGCGTGACCGCATCCGGAACGTCGAATTTACCTAAAATGACTATCATTTCACTGTGATGATATATTCGAGCGAGAAGTACTTGAGAGATAGCAATAATAATAATAATATTATAGATTNAATAACCTAACAATACTCCGTCAATAACCCAACAATAACATAACTATAACCTAACAATAATCTAAGAATAACGTAACAATAACCTAACAATAACCTAACAATAACCTAACAATAACCTAACAATACTCCGACAATAACTTAACAATAACCTAACAATACTCTAACAATAACCTAACAATACTCCGTTAATAACTTAAGAATACCCTAACAATAACCTAAGAATAACCCAACAATAACGTTAGAATAACCCAACAATACTCCGTCAATAACCTAACAATACTCCGTCAATAACCTAACAATACTCCATCAATAACCTAACAATACTCTAAGAATAACCTAACAATAACCTAAGAATAACCCAACAATAACGTAACAACAGCCTAAGAATAACCTAAAAATAACCTAACAATACTCCAAGAATAACCTAAAAATAACCCAACAATAACGTAATAATACCTCAACAATAACCTAAAATTACTCCAGGAATAACATAGTAGTACCCCAGTAATAACACAACAAGACTCCCACAATTGTCTAACAATACTCCGGAAATAACACAGCAATACTCTTACAATAACCTAACAATAACACAACAATACCCCAAGCAATAACACAACAATACTCCCACAATACATCAACCGTAACAATAACTTAAAAATACATTCACCCTTGCAATAAGATATCAAATTGTTATAGATTCCGCATTTCAAACACAATAGAAAATTATATAGACCAAATCGAAGGCATATAAGCCTGTCAAATTGTAGTCATTCAGCCTGTAAAACATAAATACATTCACCCCTGCATTTATCCTCCAAATAATTTATATCTACAGATTTCATATATTAGCTCTGTCTTAAACCGATGCATCTCAGCCTATCAGTCTAGATGGTCTTTCCATTTAATCTTACCTTTCTGTATAATTGCTTCCATGTATTTACAAACAAATATACCGCAGTCGACGCTATTACTGTGTGGGAATGCCTCTTGTCGTGATAACATCTCAATTACTCGGGTCACTGCGGAAAGTTTTCCCGGCGCCCTTAGGAAGATGTCTTATCTGTTAATACAAATGGTAATTTAAAACAGTGAAAGAATACACAGTTTATGTCAGTTGTTAGTTAGGTAAGGGTTAGAGTTTTAACACGTCGCGGGTGACTTCCCAAATGCATTTTATTAGGCAATGAGTCGTAGAATCTCCACTTGCGGTCCTTCTGGTCCCCAAAAAGTAGAGTCCAATGCCTATTATTAATTATTGGAACTAAAATTGCCTCTGCTTAAGATACGGCTTCCACTGTGACGTGGGCAACAATATCTCGCAGAGGATGGTATCTGAACCCCTGCATATTAAAAAAAATGACTTTAAAATAGCATGAACATCTAACATTGATGAGAATTTTATTACTTACCCAATGTGCCGGAGAGACGTACAAATATGGCCTAAAAGAATCAGGGAACTGACGCCTACGGTTATCTAATCTAATGGCAAACATATCTAGATGTTCTACCCCAACTTCTTTATTATCCCAAAGTGTTTCAAGATCATTTCGACTTATATGAATGTGACCCTGAGCAATTATTATGTCATCCATGCATATTGATTGAACAATTTTTATTAGATTTAATAAACAGTTGACAAAAAAGTGTTCTGTTTTCACATACCTTTCTTTGTACATTTTTAAACAAGTATCTATGACCTGCTGTATATGTGATGGTAGTATTTCTCTGTCGGGGAACTCTACGGCTGAACAAGGGAGGGCACCTTCGTATGGAACAATTGCGCCCGGCTGTACATCTTCCAAAGCTTCTTCAGCCTTCTCTTCCCTAGCTTCATCGAGCTGTGGAGATGGTATGGTAATTGGCGTAGAAGAATCATAAATATGCTCTACTAAATCATCTATCCTAGAGGTCGGCAGTTCTTCCATTTTCTTTCTCTTTACAACAACAAATGGAGATCAAACTGTCCTCTTTTTCCTCGGTCCTCTAGACTTGATCCTTCGGAGTAAGCTACCAATTGGGTCTTTAGGGATGCCTTCTCCAGGTTCCCCGACAACTTTATTTATTTCACTATCAGCTGCGGATTCATCGAAGGCAGCCATTCTAAAAATAACATGCGCAGAAAAATAACCTAAAAATAAACGACGAATAACGCAGAAAAATAATCTAAAAGTAACCTAAGAATAAAACGATGAATATTACCTAATAATAACCTAATAATAACCTAACAATAAACGAAAATAAATTCTAAGTAATCCATGTATAACCAAAAAAGTAACCTAAAAATAATCTAAAAATAAAACGATGACAGTTACCTGGACAAGTTTTCCCCTTCAATGCCCTCGTTCATCCACTTCGCCTCCTTCTTCCTCTGCTTCTTTGACTTCGTTGGTTGTTCAACCTCTGTCTTCTCAGCCTCTTCTAATACTGTTCTTGGGCTCTCCTCGGCCTGCACATACTCCAGATCATCAAACGCCATCGTCTTACGGCTTCGAAGCTATCGAACAAGAGAAATGTGAAACCCTAGCAGAGCGAACAGTGAAAAAACCTATCGGAAAGTATTTTCGAAACGTCTTCCTCGACATTCTAAATAGCAGAATACTCGAAGTTTCTACTCGAAGAGGCACGAGGTCGTACATCGGGCCCGGTCGGGCTTCAGAGTACTTTATTTTTTTTTTAAATTATGTGGACAAGCGGGTTTCACATTTTCCACGCGGCCTAATTTAATTGGTCAGCGTATGTTGAGGACCGTTAGGTCTTCTGATAGAAAAAGCGCTCCTATAAAGAAGATGAACTTTTGGTTGGCTAGAGAATGACTGGCCAAGAGCGGTCCAGATCATACGTGGTGTGATACTCGAGTCGGCGGTGGAGCAGGTTTGCAGCAGCTATAATGGCAGCATTTAATATCNCTAGTTCCCAAAAGACTCTCAAACACTCTGAAGCTCTATGACCGGTCAAATAGGAACCAAATAAGAGTCTTCGAGCATATGTCACATTGATCCAAATGGAGATACAAGAAGCGAGCAACCNATCATTTCATTCGGTCAGATCATGGGTCGACTGATGGAAAGCACATCTAAATGAATAAAACATTATGCACCCGATCTGAGGAATGATTGTATATGATCAACCTCCTCTACCAAATTCTGGGATCCCTCACCAAGAGAACTAGTGGTGGCTACCTGGAACACCTTGCCAACCTTCTATGAAGTTCACTTGTAAGAAAAAAAGTTGATCGTCATATTATTGTAACACACCCTCAGCTTAATGTTCTAAGTCTATCTTTATGATAAGAAGGTATCTATGGGGAGTTCCTTCAAAGAATGTTTCTCGAGGACATTCTTCCCAACGAAGAAACTCTCAGTCGATCGAGTGACGAAAATTTTAGCATCAGTAGACGATTAATAACCAACTTCAAACAATTGTGAAGGTAAAATGGTACCAATGAAGGTTATAAATATCAAAAGAAGTCAGAGTCAGTTACAAAATAGTTAACTATCTAATGGCACATTTATCACATGTAACATTTCTATTTTAATAGTTAAAATTATGTAACTTTTTTGACACTCCATCTAATTTATTAATAAGAGAGTCATTTCTACAAGAAGGGACTATTGTATCTACTTTGGAAAATCTTGTGTTACTTCTAATTCTTTTTCCTTTATTCCCCTCATCCATCCTACACTTTATCTCTTGAGAGTGACCCACATGAGTTTTCGGGATTCGACATCCTAAAAGGTGTGGCAAGCATGGAGTCATGTCATTGACAAAAAGAGGCATTCATCAAAGAGAAGATATCTACCTAGAGGAAACTTTAAATATTGTTTTCATTCAAGAATTCGTACAATATTGAGTTCAGAAACTCCAAGACTGAATGGAACACAAGCTCTTCCAGGACCTATTGTAGAACTCGCCCACATTGTGCTTAAACTGAGAACACAAGCTCTACCAGAACCAACTCCTCAAGCACCAATGTCTAAAGGCCATCAAATGGCTCAGTAGCCAAACGAGTTGGGGAATCCCCATATCAAGGCAACAATAGGTCCATGCTAAGAAACTAAACACAAGCAAGTGAATAGAAGTTTACTACAAATTGGAGAATGCTTTCTCTTAAAAGATTGTTGATGCATAAGCCCTTGAGAAGTTCAAGAATCCATCTTTGGGTCCTGCTAGTGTCAGAGCGATCAAGAAAATCACATTGCATGCTTTGAGTTAGCTATCTGCCTTCTTAAAATTTTTGATCCAATAATATATTGATTGTCCTTCAGATTTAACTCTACAGTGAATAAATGAAATCCCAATGAGAATTATTACTTTCTTTAGTGAATTAAGGAAATTATGATTGGTGTATTTTTCTAGTTCCCAAAAGACTCTCAAACACTCTGAAGCTCTATGACCGGTCAAATAGGAACCAAATAAGAGTCTCCGGGCATATGTCACATTAATCCGAATGGAGATACAAGAAGCGAGCAACTTGGGCCAGCAATATCAGTGATTGTCCCGACGAAAAACTTGAGGAGTACCTAATTTAAATACTTCTTGTGTTAACGTATAATTTATACTTTAGTTGGCTAAAATATTAAGGTAGGGGGATATGTCAACTTTCCTATTTTAAAAGGTTAAAATTTTGACTGCTGCATAGACAAAAAAGCCTCACGAGATGATAGGTAAAAGGAGAAGGATGTTGTTGGCCTCACTTATGTGAGGACCTCTTCTCTCTCTATAGAAATATAGGGTTTAGCTTTAGGGTTTCCTGGTAACTTACTTAAATGTCTAGAAATGGAGCGCAAACCTTTGAACCAATCTAGTACTCACTTAGGATTTCCTAAGGTTAAGTCGAAACCCTCATTCCCTTGTTGAGATAGTTGGATGTCTAGTATAGTGGAAGCCCAAGTGGACTTCCTGTAGGTTGAGGATGCCCTAGGTTACACATGGAGATCAAACTACTAGGAATTCCCCTAAAGACCCATTGAATACCCCAATAATTCTCATTGACCTAGGAAAGCCCATTGGATGAGGGGTTTTTTTCTCTGACCACATTTACTTAAAAGCCCTCGAAATCCCTGAACAAAAAAATTGAAACTAAAGGTGAGTGATCAGTCACCAAAGTCAGACTTTGATCTCACCTAATTTTTCCCCACACAAATCAACCCTAAATTTGGCATAAACCCTAAGAATATCAACTTGACACTAAAAATTGAAATAAATAAAATTCAAATAGTCTATTAGTGAAACACTAAACTCTCTAAAAAAATCAAAATTACCCCAAAAAATTATGGACAATGACATTTTATCACCAAAGTGAATTTATGAATGTTCATTAAGCTTAATCCTTTTTTACCAGCCTTAATCATCTAAGGCTATGCTTAACTACAAAATCCCAACCTTAATCTTAAGCCCAAAGCATCATGGGAGATTCCATGACCCATCTCTCATGGCTCATTCCCCATGGGCCAACCATGACTCGAATGACCCAACTAATCTACCATGATAATACAACCTAAACATCAATAACTTAAGAGAAAATTAAATATAAAACAAGCACAAAAAGACAAACCATGCACACTTAACTAAGGAGACTAACACACGGAATCTAAGTCCAACTCACCCATGCTCAAATCTTGGGGAGCCAAACATAGGCCAAGGGTTAGTCAGACAAGACTATTTCTAGTCCTAGCCACCCTATCAAAAGTTCCCATAATCACTCTAAGGTCCTTACCATGACACCTTCACCTCTGTTGGAATCATCATGCTCAAGGAATCAAAGATGATTAAAGAAACCATTGTCAAAAGCCTTTGGAATCATTCTGATTATTGTTTATGGAGTCGCTTGAGTCTCCCATGCAGGCAGAGTTCCCTACATGGCATCCTATTACTATAAAATGAGTAAACCCGTGAGCCTTATGGACACCTCAATCTCTCAAAACCCTCTCTCAAACTCCCTTCTTTGAAAACCAAAGTTTCTTCAACAAACCTTAGAGGCCACCTTTCATCATTTTCATGTCATCTCCACCTCCCACAACACTAATTTTCCCGCCGAAATCCTAGAGTTTTTCGGGTTTTTACATCATCCTTGCCAAAACTTCATTTCAACCCTCCCATAGGCTTAACAGGGTTCTAAATCCTCTCTCTCAATCAATGTCATCCCCTTTTGCACGCTCTAACCTTCCTCAACACCAACTTGAGCCGCCTTCTGGTCTAGTGTATAATTAGGCACAATCTCAAAGCAAATTGAAGTAAGGTTATGACATCAAGGTGATCGTCTTTGTCACAACTAATTGAGGCCTTATCTCTTGGAATAATGTAATGGCTGGAATTGACCATTTTTTCTAGGTTTTGTTTTTTGTGAAACAAAACTTCAATGCATCCCCACTTAATCGTTATTTTCGTCACACATAGATGAAGCTATAAGATCAAACCCCATGCAATTTTGTAGAGTGTAGGGTGACATCCTTAGTGCAGATGGCTCTCGATTCTATGTCATGTGGAGATAATAAATGGATGCCATCCATTTTCATGTATTTGAAATGGATGACAGGGGTGCAGAACACTTGGAATGAAACACCAGATCATGGACCACCTAAGTGTCTGCGTGTAAAGCACAATCAACAGCGAAGTGCTATGTGGACCTTGGACGCGTACAAGGAATATCGTGGCACCAATGAGGATAAGTAAGGAATTTAAGTTTTTTTTTGACTTATTAAATCCATAAAATACTAATAAGCTTTAAAAATTTATAATTTTGTAGATAAAAATAAAAAAAATAGCTATGAACTCACATAACAAAGGAATAAATAATAAATATAAAAAAATAAAATAATTAACATATATTTAAATTTTAATTAATTAAAACCCCGAAGAGCATTTTAATCATACAAAATTAAATATAAAATATTTTGAAAATGAGATTTTCAAGATTTATTCCCTCTATCAACAAGGATATACTTTAATTTTTCCAAAATCAAGGGATTTCTGTAGCACCAAAATGTCAAATTTTCCATCAAAATTATTTTTTTTTGAAAAAGATTTATAAAAAAATAAAAATTTGTAACATAAAAATTTAGATAGAAATTAAAATGAAAGATTAGGACAACAACCCTAAAAACTTAAATGAGTATTTTTACCTCTCAAAACATAAAAAAAAATTAGAGTATTAAGGTAAATGAGTAAAATTACAAATTTTTTTATTTCAGCAAAAAATCATCACCTAAACATAAATTAAAAAAGAAAATTAACATTAAGTTTATTAGAGAAATTTAATATCAAGACTACCCTTTCAGTTGTAAGATCACATCACTCAACTAAAGCCATGAACCTAATTTGGGTCTAAACCAAGTTAGACCTTAATTAATAGAATTTAGGTCTAACTTGTCTTCTGTCAAACTCAACCTAAGTAACTTCAAAATTAAACTTAGGTTTAGCCCCAATCAAGACCTATTCCAAACTAAATCTCAACTTTAAATTCAACCTAGGTCTAACCTAACCTAGACCCAACTCAATCTACACTCAATTTGAACTCAACCTAAACCTTAAATAACCTTTAAATTCAATTAAATTCTAACCCATCCTAAGCCTAGAACAACTCAACTCAAACTAAAAACATAACCTGGGTCTTACCCAACTTAGACCAATCTCAGCTTAACTCAACCCCACTCAAGTCTATCCAACTTAGACTTGATTCATCCAAAATCTAAATTTACAGGTCTGTTCTTGTTACCGTTTTCTAGTTTATTTGGTGTGCTCAAAATAGCTGTAAGCATGATGGCCACATTTTTTCTAGTTCAAATTATTTTTATTCTATCAAAAGTTGTGTTTATAAAATGTTGAAGCATGGGAACTTTAAGGCTTCTTATAATAATGATGTTATTTTGGTTAATTGGCCTACTCCTATTAATGGGTTTATTAAGCTCAATACAGATGGTAGTTGGAGTAATTCTGCTGGAGGTATTGGTGGTATTTGTTGAGACTCTTTTGGTAACGCTATTGTATGGTTTTCCGCACTTGTTGTTGATTCAAGTGTTATTGAAGCTGAAGCTGAGGCTGTGATTATGGGACTTGAATTGGCTTTAAAATGTGGTAGGAAAAATTGAGAAGTTAAAATGGATTCTTTTGGTCTTTGGTCATTTTGTTTTAGGAATAGAGATTATCCATGGAATATTATAATTGAATTGAAAAGAATTTTTCTCTGACGATTGGTATGTAGATTCGTTGGCTTTTCATTCACTGTGAAGAGAATAAATGTGTTGATTGGGCTGCTAAGCAAGGGATGCAGACTCAAAAAGTTATTTTTTCTAATAAATTTTTTTGAGATTCTTAACTTTTTTATTAGGGATGATATAATGGATTCCCCTTATATCAATATTTCTTCTCGATTTTTCTTTTTTTAGTATTTTTATTTTTATGGATTCGGAACCTTTTTTATTTTTTTTTGTGAGTTGTACAGGGTTTAGGTTGGGTTCCTTTTCCAAACTTTGTTTTATTTGTTATTTTTTTTATAAATTTGGGCTTTTTAGTGCTCTTTATTAAAAAAAAAGGTATAACATAACATAGACCTAATTCAACTTAACTTATGTTTTAAATCTTAAAACTGGACAGTCAATGTTTGCCTAATCCAACCTCAGTCCTTACTCAACTGAATTAAAAATTTAAACTTAGTTTAGGTTTAACCTAATTTAGAACTACCTTAATTAAGACTTAATTGGACTATACTTAACCAATCCCAAAATTCAACTTAGTTCAAACCTAAATTAGGCCCAAACCAACCTAATCCAAAACCTAAACCACAAACTTAACTTTAAGTTTATTTGAAATCATACTTGACTCAATCAAGTTTTATTTGAACCAATCCTAGGTCAAAACGAACTAACTCGAGTTCACCAAAACCAACTTAAACGAAACCAATGTCAATCCAGCCTAACTCTGGTTAAACCAAATCAACTTTAACTCATTATGGGTCAACCCAACCTAATTTNTAAACCAACCTAATCCAAAACCTAAACCACAAACTTAACTTTAAGTTTATTTCAAATCAGACTTGACTCAATAAAGTTTTATTTGAACCAATCCTAGGTCAACCCGAACTAACTCGGGTTCACCCAAACCAACTTAAACGAAACCCATGTCAATCCAGCCTAACTCTGGTTAAACTAAATCAACTTTAGCTCATTATGGGTCAACCCAACCTAATTCGAGTTAACCCAAACAACGTTAAACCAAACTTGGGTCAACCCGACCTAAATTTGGTTATATAAAACAAACTTAAACCAATCCCATGTCAACTAGATCTAACTTGGGTTGACCCAAACTAATAATTTAAGCTTAGATCAACCAAGCCTAACTTGAGCTAACCCAAATCAACCCTAAATTAAACCTGGGTTGTCCCGACCTAATAAGGGCAACTTAAACTAAACCCAACAAAAATTAGGTTAACCCAAACCATCATAAATAAAATATCCAACCTAACTTGAGTTAACCTAATTGAATTCAACCAAAATTAGGCCAGCTCGACCTAGCTTGGGGTAAACTAAATCAACTTAAATCAATCCTAGATCAACCCAACCTAAGTCTAGTTATCCGNAAACAAACTTAAACCAATCCCATGTCAACTAGATCTAACTTGGGTTGACCCAAACTAATAATTTAAGCTTAGGTCAACCAAGCCTAACTTGAGCTAACCCAAACCAACCCTAAATTAAACCTGGGTTGACTCGACCTAACAAGGGTTAACCCAAACCAACTTAAACTAAACCCAACCAAAATCGGGTTAACCCAAACCAACATAAATAAAATATTGGGTCAACCCGACCTAGCTTAAGTTAACCTAATTGAATCTCAACCAAAACTAGGTCAGCTTGACCTAGCTTGTGTTAAAACAAACCAACCTAAAACAATCCTAGATCAACCCAAACTAAGTCTAGTTAACCGAAATTAACGTAAATCAAACTTGGGTCAGCCTAATCTAACTCCAGTTAACCTAAGTCAACCTTAACCTAGCTTGGGTCAATCTGATCTAACTTAAATCAAACTCAAATAACCTTAGTTAAGGAGTATTTAACCTCTCAAAAGATGATAAAAACACACTTATCCTCATAACAGAGTTGGCACAAGTTGAAATACAAAATTAATATAAAAAACATAACACAAAAAATGTCATAAAAATGATCAAAACTTAAAATCCAATCATAAAATGCAATTAGGTTTGAGATAGAACTTTGAAAGAGGCAACCGATGGTTGCTAACAAAGTACTGATACACCAAAATAATATGTTGTCTTATGTATACATTTTATGCTTATTTTTGGTGTTATTGCACCTTAAATAAGGGTATTTTCATGTTTTTGTTGCAGGCATATCAATTTTAGGAATTTGGAGAAAAAGTAGCAAAAAGGATTAAATTTAGAGCTAAAACTACAAATTTTGTGATTCTAATGCCTGAAGCATCAGAACTGGTGCCTGAAGTGCCACTTTATAGAGAGCTGGCACCTGAAGTTACATTTGACAAAAAGCTGGCACCTGAAGTGCCAAAATCCATCACAATGCAATTCTAAGCAGGATGGCGCCTGAAGCGCCAAAACCAGTGCCTGAGGTGCCAGAGATGACTTTTTGCTGATTAAAGTGGTTCAAGAAAAAATTTGGGCGAATTTTAAAGTGACACTTATTCTAAACATACCATTGAGTAATTTAGTGCATGTAGACACTTTGGAAGGTTCTTTTATGAAGGGATATGTTTATGGAGGGAATTTTGAATAATTTTTGGAGGGAGGTAGCTTCTAATAAAAAAAAAGAGAAGTCTAAGGCTTGAAGAGAGAGGCTTGTGAGGGATTGTGAAAAAAAGGGAAGAGAGAGGAAGAGAGAGAGAGAAGTCAAGGGCTTGGAGATTTTCTTCAAAGATTGTAAGAGGAGAGGGAAGGTGAGTGGTTTTTTGTTTACTACTTTTCTAAAAGAGAATTGAGAGTTCATGTAAAAGGGAAAATGCTTGAAGAGAACTTCTAGGGATTTGATTGGAAAGGATTGTGAGATAAGTCGTTTTCTTTCATTTCTTTGTTTTTGTAGTTTTTTTTAATCTATGAAATCCGTGTTTTGTCATATCTTTCTCATGAATTATGTGTAGTCTTCTTTATCCTTCTTCTTACAATGAGAATTAGTTTTGTGAAGAATTGATTTTATTTTATACAATTTTAAATGTCAAATTTTTGTGATGATATGAACTCCGATCTTCATTTACTTTTCGTTCTGGTCAATTGAATTGTTAAAATGTGTTAAGAAACTTATTTTCTAAAAGACCTATGATTTTTACAATATAGTGAGAATTAAAATTAATTCTATGGGAGAAGATGTTATCCATGGAGTTGAGTGCAAATAAATAAAGAAATATACTTTTTTGGAAGCCAAATTGAAGATCTTAAGATGACAGATTAAAATCCCGTATTTGGTCCAGTTGATTGGAAACTAATGCGAGATTGTTAGCCCTCAAGTGAGTTAGTAGTGGGAGCTATGGAGTGGAAGCTGATATCCTCCCAACCCAACTATAGAATTAGGGACCAAACTCTGGATTAGTGAATGTTCTTTATGAATTTGTAAGAGGTTAAAGAATAAGATTGCTCCTATTTGGTACAAAATAATATATATATATATATATATATATATATATATATATATATATATATATATATATATATATATATATATATAT
>JXCR01148160.1:194234-247855 GCA_002079205.1 Phalaenopsis hybrid cultivar | reverse complement strand
CAAGAAAATAAAACAAACTTGTTGAGTGGATACTTCCGTTTTCAGAGTTTCCTACTCTTTGTGTACGCAGCACAACCATTGTTATCTACACTAACTCTCTACACACCCTCGCAGAATTTCACATTGTGCACAAAACTTTACAAAACTTTACAAGTCTTCTTCAAAATCAACATTTCCACATGACACACTACCGCAAATTCAACATCACAAGCTCTTTGTAAAATTCAAATCACATCTTCAAATCAGTACCTAAATCCTGATTCTCATATCTTTGAATTGATTCCTAAATTTCAATTCCCTCATCTTCGGGTTAATACTTACATTTCAATTCTCATTCTTGAATCGGTCCTACCTTTCTGGTTCTTCACATTTGAGGTCAGACCCTACATTCCGAAAATTTCAAATTGACCTACATTTCAATTCTCACTTCCGAATCAGTCCTAAATTCTGATTCTTCACATTTGTGACCTACATTTCAATTCTCACTTCCGAATCAGTCCTAAATTCTGATTCTTCACATTTGAGGTAGGACCCTATATTCCGACACCTTCATTTGAGAATTGACCTACATTTCGATTCTCATTCTTGAATCAGTCCTACCTTTCCGGTTCTTCACATTTAAAGTCGGACCTTACATTCCGACACTTTCTTTTGAGAATTGACCTACATTTCAATTCTCACTTCCGAATGAGTCCTAAATTCTGATTCTTCACATTTGAGGTCGGACCTTACATTTCGACACTTTCTTTTGAGAATTGACCTACATTTCAATTCTCACTTCCGAATCAGCCCTAAATTCCTGATTCTTTACATTTGAGGTCGGACCTTACATTACGACGCTTTCTTTTGAGACTTGACCTACATTTCAATTCTCACTTCCGAATCAGTCCTAAATTTTTGATTTTTTACATTTGAGGTCGGACCTTACATTTCGACACTTTCTTTTGAGAATTGACCTACATTTCATACTCATTTTTGAATCAATCCTACATTTCTGGCTCATTACATTCGAGGTTGGTCCTTATACTCTGCTCTCCTTCTTTTTAGTCGATATTTGAATCTCAATTCCCATCTTGGGGTCAACACTTACATTTTGAATCCCATCCTTTGGAAATCTTTAAAATTTTATAACTTAAAATTCACTCTCCGATCCCCAGCGAGAGTCTCTACCCTTTGTTTTCAACCAGACGATCACCTGCTAATTCCCCCGACAAAAACAAATCGCACATGCAACTCTACACATACTTCTGGGTCTGCTGACTTAGAAGTTTGTATTGGTTTTTGTTGATCTCGTCGGTCAACGCCAAAACGCAGTGTGTTTGCCCAGCACACCACACCTATTGGGGGTCCATTTGTTGACCTCAATTTTGGTTGAGGTTTAGTTCCTCCTCTTTAATAGCTTAGGGTCTAGCCATAAGNTCGCAGAGAAGGAATCGCAGTCGTGCGATCGCGAACGAAGCAGGGAGCGGGGGGGTTTGCGAGCTCGATCGCAAACGAAGCAGGGAGCGGGTTTGCGAGCTCGATCGCTAACGAAGGAGGAAGAAATGCCGGATCCGAGAGGCGCAAGAGCAGGGTTCGATCGCGAGGGTAGCGGAGTAGTAATTCAAGAGAAAACGCGACGAGGCAACGCGGACCGCCCACATGATCCCGCGGGCAGCGTCATGCCTAAAATAAAATTCGCGATTTCTACCCGCAGGATAAACGTGTTATTCAAACAGTAAGGCGGCGTTTTGAAAACGCCGCCCACTATTTTAAGCTGCCCCAAACGGGGCCTAAGTCCCCTACGATAGCCAAATGAATCCTATTTAATTGTTAGTCTTAGCACAAAAAATCCCAAAGGCTGGAGCCCCTTTCACTCCCCTTTGCTTTGTTTGCTCCAATTTTGTTAGAAAGATCGAATAATAGGTATTCGCAAAATCAGAAAATGCGAGTCATTAGCTCATTTTGTAAAGCTCAGAGGTGTCATCTAGAAAAGCGTCGTCGCTAGTCCATTTCACGACAAAGCAGAGAACTTCCTCCTTGAAGATCCGGGGAGAAGTTCCCCACCTGCCTCGCCAGAGCAAAGGCGGCAATCGCCATTTTTCTATATGTTAACCGTAACTTTCCCAGTGAGGTTTTAGCACGGGAATGAATCCCTATTACATGTGGATGTTTGCATGTTGCATTTTGCATTTCACGTAGCATTTCACTTCGCTCGACCTGCCGCCCCTGCCCGACGAGAATTTCACTTCGCTCTGACCAATCGCCTCGGTTCGGCAAGCTTTTCACTTCGCTCCAATCGGCTGCCCCGACTCGGCGAGCATTTCAATTTGCTCTAACCTGCCTATTGATCTCATTTTTTTGTTGAAGTTTAGTTTTTCCTATTTAATAGCCTAAGGTCTAGCCATAAGATTTTCCTATTGACTATTCTTAGAAAACTAGACGTGAAACTCTCACCACTAGAAATTTCAAACTCTTCTCTACTCAACCTGAAGTTCCACATGTTGGTCTCAACCTCTAGCATTTAGTAGGTGAGATCACTATGAGAGAAACTCAAGATGAGTCACCCTTAGGACTGTTGGACCCTAAGGTTAACCCTGGGTGTTGGTCTGAAGCTAAGGCAATCACTACACTCACTACACTCACTGCACTCATCTACACCCACAATCACTCACAACCCTGAACTCAAATTTCTAGCCTAGATCCCTTGATCTTTTGGGATACTCATGTAGATGGTCCCCTAAACCTACTAGCCCTAGGGCTATGGTTTGACTAAGACCACTATGTAGAGGACCCAAAATGAGGT
Source organism: Phalaenopsis hybrid cultivar (assembly GCA_002079205.1). NCBI lineage: Eukaryota > Viridiplantae > Streptophyta > Magnoliopsida > Asparagales > Orchidaceae > Phalaenopsis > Phalaenopsis hybrid cultivar. The sequence goes on along the minus strand of JXCR01148160.1, from coordinate 245,070 downwards.
TCTCATTGGTTTATGGCTTGTTGGTGATGATTGGTACCTCAACTCTACCAAAATACTCATCTTGGCCTTTTACCCTAAAACACCCCCAAATTACCAAAATACCCCTATTGGACCCAAAATTCCAAAATTTCCTAAAAAATCCCAATAAATCCCAAATATTCCCAATTTCATTTCTCTCAACTACCACATGACTTAATTTGACCAATTTAACCATCTTTAACAAAAACCCCTNCCTACTAGCCCTAGGGCTATGGTTTGACTAAGACCACTATGTAGAGGACCCAAAATGAGGTTCTCATTGGTTTTGGCTTATTGGTGATGATTGGTGCCTCAAATCTACCAAAATACCCATCTTGGCCTTTTGACCCTTAAGGCACCCCCTAATTAGCAAAATACCCCTCTTTGGCCCAAAATCCCAAAATTCCAAAAATTCTCATAAAATCTCAATAAATCTCAAATATTCCCAATTTCATTTCTTGTAACTACCACATTTCCCAATTTGGCCAATTTGACCACCTTTAGCCAAAATCCCCAGGNAATCCAATTCAAATGTCCATCAATTTGATCTCAATTGACTTCAATTTCAATCCTAAACTCAAATTAACTTTTGATATGATCAAACTAAACCAAATCCAAGCTCAATTGATCTATGATTTGAACCTAATTTTGATTTGGGTCAAAACCCCAATTTTAACCATATGACCTAATCTCACCAAATTGAACCCATTGCCTAGTCAATTGACCCCAATTAATGTTGCAAAATCTTTATAACATTCCTATACATTAAAATCAACCATCAATTAACCTTGGTGAAGCCTCAAATCCATTTGATTTTGGCCTAAATCCAAAATTCCCAAATTTAGCCCCAAATTGGCTAAGTCCCTAAATTTCACCCAATTGATTGCCTTAGCCTCCAAATTGGCACCCAATTCATGTTGAAAACTCTTCATGAGGTTTCTAGGGACCATTTACAACAATCAATTTGAACGTAGNAATCCATCTCAAATGTCCACCAATTTGATCTTAATTGACCACAATTTCAATCATAAACTCATATTCACTTTTGATATTACCAAAATAAACCAAATTCAAGCTCAATGGGTCCATGATTTGAGCCCAATTTTAATTTGGCTCAAAACCCCAATTTTGACCATATGAATTAATCTCACCCAATTGAACCCATAGCCTAGTCAATTGGCATAAATTAATGTTGAAAAATCTTTATGACATTCATATACATCAAAATTAACCATTAATTGACCTTGGTAAAGTTTCAAATCCATTTGATTTTGGCCTAAATCCAAAATTCCCAAATTTAGCCCCAAATTGGCCAAGTACCCAAATTTCACCCAATTGATTGTCTTAACCTCCAAATTGGCATCCAATTCATATTCAAAATTCTTCATGAGGTCCCTATTGACCATTTATAACAATCAATTTGGACCTAGCCCAAGGCTAACCCAAGCTAGACCCAAGCCTAGCCCAACATGACTAAATTGATTAAAATTCAAAATTTCTTCAAATTGACCTTTCAATTGGGCTCAAAACCATTTCCATTCTTCACCAAAGTTGTTCCTTGTGATCATCNTTATGCCCTGAGAGCCACCCCATGGCCATTTTTATAAAAACTCACCTCTCACGGCCATGGGAGGTGTGCTGAAATTTTCTTAGAGAGGCCTCTCCAAACTTTACACAGAGCTTCCCTAAGATCCCCTCAGTGCATTCCAACCATTTTCCCTCACCAATTCCCACTGCTGGATCTCAATTTGGAGCTTGAAACCTTGCCAAAAACCTGGACAGAACCTAATACACCTCCACACTCCACCAAACTTCAATTGCTTGTGCCCACACCTTCACAATATCAAGGGAAGACAAAGCCCCATCAAATTTCCCTCTGAAATAGCCTCCACCATAACTCTAGACCAACACCTGAAATCGAGGTTAGTCGAATTCATACCTAGGCCTTACACCAAGACCAGGGACTCAATCCATAGCCTCCTTGGACCCCAACGAACATGTCGAGCACCTCTGATTGATGCCTCCCTTCTCAGAGCAAAGGTATAAAACTTCTCCTCCCGAGCTCATTTTGATTCCTCATTTACTTAGGCTTGATTTCATGGTACATTAACTGTATGGATGTGTTCGTCTCACTTAAAAGAATCTATAGGATCAAACCGGAAGTGATTTGGTTGAGTCTAGGCTGAGATCTTAGGATTTTAGTGTGGACGGGCACAAAATTATTCTATCGGGGATGATGACGGAGAGCCATTTGATCGAGCGTGTATCAAATGGACGAGGGAGATAGAGCCGGACAGCGCTTTGGGACATAAACAGCGGGCCGAGTCAACAAGCTACGTGGACGACAACGTCCAACCAGAGCGCGCCACGCATGCCTTCGGAGCCGTCGTAGGTTGAGGTGGTACGCACGACTTAAATAGATAAATAGGGCTNTTTAAAATAAAAAACTTGATTTTTAGCCTATTTTAAATATTCAAATAATTAAAAATCCATAAAAATCACAAACGTAATAAAACTCGTGGAAGCGTTCTAAATTGCTTCCTAATCACTTAGGAATAATTAGAATATTTTTTCTAATTCTCTAAATAAAGATATTGAATTTCAAAGCTTACGAATAATTTTTTTTTAAAAGGCTTACAATGAGTTTGCACTAAAATAATTCCAATAAATCAAGGAAAAATAAAAAAAAATATAAAATTTGCTCCTCTGAGTTCAAATAAAATCAAAAAAATATAAAAAAATCAAAAACAGTTTTTGTATTTTTCAAAAATACAAAACTTAATTTTCATCATCCAAAATATTTTATTTTTATTAAATAACCCAGAACTTAAAATAATTCTAATAAATCACAGAGAATTCAAAAAATTATGAAACTTTGTCTAAAGGCTTTTCTAGTCTAGGTACACCTCCAATAAAAATTTCAAGGGATTAGAATTTACCTTGGTGAAGTTAGGAATTTTCTTTGAAAAATCCTATTTTTGCATGAGAATAATTACATAAATAAAATTAAATTTTGAAAAATCACATTTTCTCCTTTGATGTCTTAATTAATCCATGAATGAGGTAGGATAAAAATTTCAAAGTCATTTGAATTGAATTTGACAAATTATGAAGTGTTAGAGCCTTAGGGGCAAATGTGTAATTTTGGAAATTTAGCCTTAATTAACATTTAGGCTTAAGTCAAGGAGGGAAAATGGGTAACCTCTGATCTTAATCAATTTATTTGATGCTTGAAACACAAGTGGTTAATTGGTAGAAACCAATCTCACTTTATTAATTAAGATTAATAAATTTATAAATTATTAAAATTTAGAAGTTTATTAAAAGAATTTCACTTTCTTAATTAAGTTAATAAATTTCTAAATTATTAAAATTTGGAAGTTTATTAAAATCAAATGATCCTGGACTTAGGGGTATGAATTTTGAAGTCAATAATTAATCAATTTAATACCCCTTTATTGATGATCCTGGACTTAGGGGTATGACTTTTGAAGTCAATAACTAATCAATTTAATACCCCTATCTTGATCCTGGACTTAGGGGTATGACTTTTGAAGCCAATAATTAATCAATTTAATACCCCTATCTTAATTTTAAAATAGAATCCAAATCATGAATAATGACCACTTAAAGCTTAACCCTTTTCAAAACTAATTAAGACACTCACCTATGTCTTAAGGGCTTAGTTGTGACTTATGCCAAATCAAAATTGACTAAATGAGGATTAGAGAAATAAACATAATTATATCAAACATCCTTAAAACACCACTAATCAAAATTGACTAAATGAGGATTAGAGAAATAAACATAACTAAATCAAACATCCTTGAAACATCGATTGACTAAAAGAGGATTAGAGAAATAAACATAATTATATCAAACATCCTTGAAACACCACCTTGACTAAATGAGGATTAGAGAAATAAACATAACTAAATCAAACATCCTTGAAACACCACTACGTGACTTTACTAATTAAGACACTCACCTAGGTCTTAAGGGCTTAGTGGTGACTTTGGCTAAATCAAAATTAACTAAATAAGACACTCGCCTAGGTCTTAAGGGCTTAGTGGTGACTTGGGCTAAATCAAAATTGACTAAATGAGGATTAGAGAAAGAAACATAATTAAATCAAACATCCTTGAAACACCACTAAGCCCAATTAGGTTAGAGAAATAAACATAATTAAATCAAACATCCTTGAAACACCACTAAGCCCAATTAGGATTATTTGGCTAAGTGTTCAAATNCTTCATAAATTCCCTCACATGCATTTTTAAGTTTCAGGTGGTGGAACGAGAAGACTCGTCAGGTATGCTTTTCACAGTTTATAGTACCGTCTTTCTTCTGCCTTTTCCTTACATGTTTCATGCTTGCATTTACCTACAATTTGCATGTTAACCATAACCAAAACCAAAACCAAAACCAAAATTAAAATCGAAAAGATTAAAATTCACCGCCACAACATTCAAAATATAAGACTATAAAATTCACCGCCACAACATTCAAAATATAAAATCAAAATTTAATCACAAACATCATATAAAACCACAACTTTAACTTAATTAAGATGTCTCTATTTGATGATCGACTAAAACTAAAATCAACCAAGATAAAATTCACCCCCACAACATTCAAAATATAAAACAATTCAAAGACACAAACATCACACAAAACTACAACTTCAACTAAATTAAGATGTCTCTATCGGATGATCGGGAATTCCTCAAAAAACTACAACTTCAACTAAATTAAGACGTCTCTATTGGATAATCGGGAATCCCTCGGAGGAGGAAACCTACGGTTGCTAACGAGGCTTCCCACGGTTCACCGCCACAACATTCAAAATATAAAACAACTCAAAATTTAATCACAAACATCACACAAACATTAAAAAGTCTCTATCGGATGATCGGGAATCCCTCGGAGGAGGTAACCTACGGTTGACAACTTCAACTAAATTAAGATGTCTCTATCGGATGATCGGGAATCCCTCGGAGGAGGTAACTCACCACCACAAAATTCAAAATATAAGACAACTCAAAATTTAATCACAAACATCACAAAACAAAACTTCAACTAAATTAAGATGTCTCTATCGGATGATCGGGAATTCCTCGGAGGAGGTAACCTATGGCTTCAACTAAATTAAGATGTCTCTATCAGATGATCGGGAATCCCTCGGAGGAGGTAACCTACAGCACCGCCACAACATTCAAAATATAAAACAACTCAAGGACACACACATCACACAAAACTACAACTTCAACTAAATTAAGATGTCTCTATCGGATGATCGGGAATTCCTCAAAAAACTACAACTTCAACTAAATTAAGACGTCTCTATTGGATAATCGGGAATCCCTCGGAGGAGGAAACCTACGGTTGCTAACGAGGCTTCCCACGGTTCACCGCCACAACATTCAAAATATAAAACAACTCAAAATTTAATCACAAACATCACACAAACATTAAAAAGTCTCTATCGGATGATCGGGAATCCCTCGGAGGAGGTAACCTACGGTTGCTAACGAGGCTTCCCACAGTTTAAATGAAATTATGGAACTCATTACGTTAAGTTTAGTAAGTTCATTTGAACTAAGTGAATCCAATTAAAAATAGTGATGCCGGAACGAGGGAACCGTAGGATCTTAATCGACACTAAGTGAATCCAATAGAAAGTAGCGGTGTCGGAACGAGGGAACCGTAGGATCCTAACCGGTGTTCACCCATAACTTTAATATGCCCTCTATAAAATTTAAAGAACTTCAACCATAAGGCCACCTGATTTGATATTATAACAATAGTGATGCTGGAACGAGGGAACTGTAGGATCCTAACCGGTGTCGCTCTAATCAACTTTAATACGTAGTGGTGTCGGAACGAGAGAATCGTAGGATCCTAATCGGTGTCCCTCTAATCAACTTTAATATACCCCTCCATGAGGGAACCGTAGGATCCTAACCGGTGTCGCTCCAATCAACTTTAATATGCCCTCTGTAAAAATAAAGAACTTCAACCATAGGGCCAACTGATTTGACATTATAACTTGACACACTAGATAACTCCAACTTGTCGTGGCAAGGAGCTTGGAGCTAGCATGGTGGGCAGCATGACCATCTTCAACAGCAAAATCTGTCTTCCCCAGCTAAGCCAATCTTCCTTCTTAAGACTTAAACAACAAAGCCATAGGACTTCGAGGTTGCTTGCTTATGTAACGTAAATCCTCACCTTATCTTTAGGCCTTCGTATAACCCTGCTATATAATATAATCCTAACTCGTCTTAGGATTCCGAGGTTGTCGTTTGTCACGACCTAAATCCTCATATCTTCCATGCTATTTGTGTGATCATTTCACACGAATGTAAGCCCAAATTAATAAAATTGACACGATGAAACACCTAAATATTTCTCCTCAAAATGAAGCCAAACATTAGGATAACTTGGGAAGTCACTGAGGTTCTCCTTTGGATCCATGATATCCCCTAGTTCTTCTTCCTTTGGATTCTTTNGTGATCATTTCACACGAATGTAAGCCCTAACTAATAAAATTGGCAGGATGAAACACTTAAATATTTCTCCTCCAAACTGAAGCCAAACATTAAGATATCTTGGGAAGTCACCAGGGTTCTCCTCTGGATCCATGACATCCCTTAGTTCTTCCTCCTTTGGATTCTATAATAAAATGTTCCAAATTTGAAGCAATCCCCTTTCACACCTCTACGTACGATTTCGTTGAAGAGTCCTACCCTTTGAAATTCCTTGAAGATAATTTTTCTTGATTTTTATCGAGTNTCCTACCCTTTGAAATTCCTTGAAGATAATATTTCTTGATTTTTATCGAGAGTCTTCTTAAATGACTTTGGTTGTTTAAGATGTAATTAACTATAGGGGCTTACCCTTATAGGAAGCATGTCTGAACCCAGCTTAATATAAACCCTATTTAATCATTTATATTAAATAGGGGAACTTGTCGGCAAATACAAAGGTTTCACAAACCAAACGAACGTCATACTTTCCTTAGTTTATTTGATCGAGCCACATCCTCAAGTCTTGTGTTTATCCTTCAGGTTAGATACATGATTTGAGGTACAATAATCTTTCATTTTTAAATTATAAAAACTATGGGGTCAGTTTGATTTCATACTTCAACGTCCTTCCGAAGCGGGCGATGGGATTTCGATTCCATGGGGTCAGTTTGATTTCATACTTCAACGTCCTTCCGAAGCGGGCGACGGGATTTCGATTCCGGTGATCGACAGCTTCTTACGGGCAACTCCCCTCCAACCCCGAAATAACGCCGACACTGTCGTCCCGACCTTACGAGCTTTTCACGTCTCCCTGTGTTTCACTTCGCTCTGACCGACCCGACGAGTGTTTTACTTTGCTTTGACCGGTCGCCCCGGCATAGCGAGGGTTTCACTTCGCTCTGACCGGCCCGACAAGCATTTCACTTCACTCTGACCGGCACGACAAGCATTTCACTTAGCTCCGATCGGCCGCCTCAACCCCACCCCTACCCGACGAGTTTTTCACTTCGCTCAAAACGGCCGCCCCAGCTCAACGAGCATTCCACTTTGCTTCGATCGGCCGCCCCGACCCGATGAGCTTTTCACTTTGCTCCGACCAGAGGCTCCGGCTTGGCGAGCTTTTAACTTCGCTCCTACCGGCCGCCCTGACATGGCGAGCACTTTAATTCGCTCAGACCAACGACATCGGCCCAGCGAGTATTTCACTTCGTTTTAGTCAGCTCTCCCGAGCCGGTTGGCATGACACTCTGGCTCGACCAGATGCTTTGATCTGGTTGACCAACTTCTTGCACCACCATACTGTCTTGCATGTGTGTTTCCATTATTTGCATATTATAGTGCATATGTTTGATTGCATTATTGCATCCTGTCTAGTATTTGTCTGTCTGCATGACTTTGGTCATATGCTTAAGTTGCACATTCTTTTCAGGCCTCTGCCGCCACGACATGCCCACCCTTTACAGGTCACTGCCCGATTGACATACCGTCTGGGGCCACCGCTACCATGGCACGCCCATCCTCTTCGGGCCGCTGCCACTATGGCATGCCATTCCGTCAGGTCACTGCCGCTTTGACATACCTTATGGGGCCGCTGCCACTGTGGTACGCCCACATTTGTTTAAGTCCCTGCCCCATGGTACACTCATCCCATATATGTCTTGATTATTCATTTACATCTGCATGATCACATGAATATTGAGCCATACCCATTAGGAGAGTGACTCTCGTGTTGGTCTCAATGCCTTAACAAGCATTGCTCGCTGGGCCGATCCTGATGAGCAATGCGAGTTAAGTCATCGAGACTGACATGAGCATGACTGTGCTAAGAATCCAACAGTTCTAAATTGTGCCACCTCCCTTCATGAGATATTTTAGATCTATTGGATTCTTAGGATGGGGTCGGTAAGATGACCCCCATCAAAGTCATACTACACCCATAATCACCCCACACTTAGATATTAGGTTGACAAACTTTTTGTTACATGGTGTACTAGGCTAGGATTTAGGTGCTAAGTAGTACTTTTCGACACCTCTGGCTATTATTGTGTGCTGTATTGTTTTGTGTTAGCCACGTATCACCTTGTTGCTTTTTTGTTGTGCTTGCATGCTCTTTTGGAATCAGCCCTTAACTTCTGATTCCTTTCCTTTCAAGGTCGGTTTTTAACTTTCGACTCTCCTTTGACATTGATGCTTAACTTTCAATTCTCATTTTGGAATCATCCGCTAACTTCTAATTCCTTTCCTTTTAAGGCCGGTCCTTAACTTTCGACTCTCTCTTGATATTGATCCTTAACTTTCAATTCTCATTTTGGAATCAGTCTTTAACTTCTAATTCCTTTCCTTTTGAGGTTGGTCCTTAACTTCCGACTCTCTCTTGAAATTGATCCTTAACTTTCAATTCTCATTTTGGAATCATTCCTTAACTTCTGATTCATTTCCTTTTGAGTTCGGTCCTTAACTTCCGACACTCTCTTGAGATTGATCCTTAACTTTCAATTCTTATTTCGGAATCAGCCCTTAACTTCTGATTCCTTTCCTTTCGAGGTCGGTCCTTAACTTCTGACCTTCTCTTAAGATTGATCCTTAACTTTCAATTCTGATTTTAGAATCAGTCCCTAACTTTTGATCATTTCCTTTAAAGGTCGGTCCTTAACTTCTGGCTTTCTTTTGAGATTGATCCTTAATGTTCAATTATCATTTTGAAATTAGTCCTTAACTTCTTATTCCTTTCCTTTCGAGGTCGGTCCTTAAATTCTGACTCTCTTTTGAGATTGATCCATAACTTTCAATTCTAATTTTGAAATCAGCCCCCAACTTCTGATTCCTTTCCTTTCAAGGCCGGCCCTTAACTTCCGACTCTTTTTTGAAATTGATCATTAACTTTCAATTCTCATTTTGGAATCAATCCTTAACTTCTGATTCCTTTCCTTTCAAGGTCGTTCCCTAAATTCCGACCCTCTTCTAAAATTAATACCTAAATTTCAATTCCCACCATGGGGTCAACACTTACATACTGAGTCCCATCCTTTATAAAAACCTGAAACTTGATAATTGAAACCCACTCTCTAATCCCCAGCGAGAGTTCCTACTTCTTGATTTTGATCAAATATTCACTTGCTAATTCCAGCGGAAACAAATAGCACACACAATTTCACACCTCCTTCAACTTCTGTTGACTTAGGAGTTTGTATTGGTCTTGTTGATCTCGTCGGTTAACGCCAATACGCGTTGTGTGCTTGTCCAGCACACCACACCTATTAGGGGTTCATTTGTTTGCCTCACTTTTGATTGAGCTTTAGATTTTCCTCTTTAGTAGCCTATGTTCTAGCCATAGAACTTTTTTATTGACTATTCTTAGAAAACTAGAAAAAAAAACTCTAACCATTAGAAATTTTAAACTCCTTACTTAACTTGAGCCTCTACATATTTGTCCTGACCTTTAGCACTTAGTAGGTGAGGTCACTTTGAGGGAGCTCATGGAGAATCCCCTTTGGACTGCTTGAACTTAGGGTTGACCCTGTGTGCTGGTCTGTAGCTAGTTCACTGACTTGCACTCACCTTCACCCACAATCACTCACAACCCTAAAACTAAGAATTTCCTAGTTTTGGTCCATTAATCTAGGGAGACTCATGTAGATGGTCCCATAAACCTACTAGCCTTAAGCTAGGGTTTAGCTAAGACCAATACATAGAGGACCCAAATGGGGTTTCCATTGGTCCATATCTCATTTATGGTGGTTGACAACCCTATTCTACAAAAAATACCCAACTTGACCTTTTTGCCCCAAAACTTTCCCAAATTACCTAAGTACCCTTGAAACTCTAAATTTGGCCGAAAATCCAAAATTTACCCAAAATACCTAAAATTGACCAAAAATCATTTCAAAACTTTTGAAAACGTCCAAATTACCCAAATTACCAAAAAATGCCAAATTTACCAAAATGCCCCTCCTTGGACCAAAATTTCAAAAAATCCCAAAAAATTCCCAAAACCTTTCAAATATTCCCAGTTTCATGTTTCTCAACTACCACATGATCCAATTTGACCACTTTTTATCAAAACCCCCAAATTGTCTTTAAAGGCCCAATTTTCTCAAATTTACCTCAAATGTCCATCAATTTGGTCCCAATTTCACCCAATTTCATTCCTAAACTCAAATTCACCTTTTATATGACTAATTTAAACTAAATAAAAGCTTAATTGGCCCATGCTTTGAGCCTAATTTTGATCTAAGTTAAACCCCCAATTTTGGCCCTATGACTTAATCCCACCAAATTAAACCCCATAGCCTACTCAATTTGCCTCAATTTGAATCCTAAACTCTTTATAATATTCCTACACATCAAACGTAACCTTCAATTAACCTTGGTAAGGCCTCAATTTGATTTAATTTTAGCCAAAGTCCAAAAATCCCAATATTTCCCCAAATTGGTTGTCTCCAAATTCCACCAAATTGATTGCCTTACCCTCAAAATTGGCACTTAATTTATGTTGAAAACTCTTCATGATGTTCCTATTGACCATTTTCAACAATAAATTTGGACTTAGCTCAAGTCTATCCCAATCTAGACCCAAGTCTAACCCAACATGCCCAAAGTGACCAAAATTCCAAAATTCTCCAAATTGAACCCCCAATTAAAGTCAAAATCACTTCAATCCTTCACTAAAAATCTTCATTACAATCATCTACACAATTTTGATCAATAAATTGGGCTCAAAGTCATGGATAACCTAGCCCAAACCAAAGCTTTGGTCATTTGAACCCTCATTGGACCCATGCACCAAAATTGACCTATCCATGTCAAATTGGTCAAGGCAAGACTTCTACGGCCAAATTTTGGACCTTATTGACCAAGCTAAATCGTATGGAACTACTCAAATGAGCCATGGACGAACTACCCAAATGAGCCATGGACTAAAGGTTCCCTAAATCAAGGGATTTGCATCCAAATTTGCTTAAGCCTGAAGGATTTTTGCTAAAACTAAACACCTACCCAGATTCCCCTGGTTCACTTTACCTCCTTGCCTCCTCCCCTAGCCTTGTCAGCCAGCCTAGTCATCAGAGGAGCCAAAACCGTGAGCCTCCACCCAAAAATTCAAACCTAGCCTAGACTCAACCAAATCACCTCGGGTTTGATCCTATTGACTGGTCTAAGTGAGACGAACATATTAATATAGTAATCATGCCATTAAATTAAGTCTAATTAAATGGAGAATCAAAATAGGCTCGGGAAGAGGTGAGGTTTTAAACCTTTGCTATGAGAAGTGAAGCTTCAATCAGAGGGTCTTGGCACGTTTGTTGTGATCCAAAATGGCTACAAATTGATTCTGTGGTCTTGGTGTAAGGCCTAGGTATGAATTCGACACAGCCGGATTTGGGTGTTGGTCTAGAGTTATGGTAGAGGCTCTGTGGATGGGGGATTTTATGTGGTTTTAGCTTCTTTCACTGTTGTTAAGGTGTGGGTTGAGTTAATTTAGGTTTGGTGGACTCTAAAGGTGAATTGGATTATGTCCTGGTTTCTGGCAAGGTTTCAAGCTCAAAATTGAGCTATGTCAGTGAGAATTGGTGGGGGAAAATGGTTAGCACTGAGGGGATCTTAGGGAAGCTCTGTGTGAAGTTTGGAGAGGCTCTCTGATTCAGGGGATCTTAAGGAAGCTCTGTGTGAAGTTTGGAGAGGCCTCTCTAGGAAAATTTTAGCACACCTCTCATGGTCCGTGGAGGTCTCAAAGAAGCTCTGTGAGTGATTTGGGAAGCTCTCTCTGAGAAAATTTTTAGCACACCTCCCATGGCCGTGGAGGTGAGTTCCTGTGTGAAGTTTGGAGAAGCCTCTCTGAGAAAATTTCAGCACACCTCCCATGGTCGTGGGAGGTGATTTTAAAAAAATGGCCATGGGGTGGCTCTTAGGGCATAAGTTTGGGTGCATTGTGGTGCTTAGGTGGAAGGCAGAGGAGGTCTACAACTCAATTTGGCTAAGTTGGCCTCTATGCTTGACTTAGGTGAAGTCTCATTGAGGTGGCTCTGAATTTTGAGCTTTTCCGGCCATTAGGCTGGCCAGCCGGCCAGGGGGAGGTGGCTAGGAGCTCAGGGAACCCAGGTGAATATGTCACAACAATTTAATGCAATAATACCTAATTAAGCACATGCATTTTTGGATATAATATCCCTTGATTTGGAACCTTTGGTCCATGGCTTGATTTAGGTGGTTTCATGGTGTTTGGACTGGTCACTAGGTCCAAATAATGGCTGTGGGGGAGGATTTGGCAAAGATATCTTAAGCATGTGCATTTTTGGAAATAAGATCCCTTAATTTATGGGAACGTGGTCCATGGCTTGATTTAGGTGGTTTCATGGTGTTTGGACTGGTCACTAAGTCCAACTAATAGCTGTGGTGGAGTTAATTTGGTGGTTAGGTCACATTTAGTGCATGGGTCCAAGTGAGTGCAAATGACCAAAACTTGGGTTTGGGCTAGGTTAGCCATGTCAATTGACCTAATTAATTGATCAAAATTGTGTAGATAATCATAAGGAACAACTTTGGTGAAGAATGAAAGTGGTTTTGAGCTCAATTGAAGAGTCAATTTGAGGGAATTTTGAATTTTAGTCAATTTGGTCATGTTGGGCTAGGCTTGGGTCTAGCTTGGGTTAGCCTTGGGTTAAGTCCAAATTGATTATTTTAAATGGTCAATAGGTACCCCATGAAGAGTTTTCAACATGAATTAGATGCCAATTTGGAGGTTAAGGCAATCAATTGGGTGAAATTTGGGTACTTAGCCAATTTGGGGCTAAATTTAGGAATTTTGGATTTAGACCAAAATTGAATGGAGTTGAGGCTTCACCAAGGCCAATGGATGGTTGATTTTAATGTGTAGGAATGTTATGAAGATTTTTCAACATTAATTGGGCCAATTGACTAGGCTATATGTTCAATTTGGTGAGATTAGGTCATGTGGTCAAAATTGGGGTTTTGATCTAAATCAAAATTGGGTTCAAATAATGGGCTAATTAAGCTTAGATTTGATTTAGCTTGGCCATATAAAAAGTTAATTTGAGTTTAGGAGTGGAATTGGGGCCAATTGAGATCAAATTGATGGATATTTGGGTTGAATTTAGGGAAATTTGGGCCTTTAAAGGCAAATTTGGGGGTTTGGATAACGATGGTCAAATTAGCTAAATTGGGTCATGTGACAGTTGAGAAAAATGAAATTAGGAATATTTGGGATTTATTGAGATTTTCTGGGAATTTTTGGATTTTTTGGAATTTTGGGCTATGGATGGGTATCTTGGTAATTTGGGGGTGTTTTAGGGGTAAAAGGCCAAGATGGGTATTTTGGTAGAGTTGAGGTACCAACCACCACCAATAAGCCATGGATCAATGGAAACCCCATTTTGGGTTCGCTATATAGTGGTTTTAGCCAAACCATAGCCCTAGGGTTGGTAGGTTTAGGGGGCCATCTACATGAGTATCCCAAGAAGATCAAGGGACTTAAGCTAGAAATTTGAGTTTAGGGTTGTGAGTGAATGTGAGTGTAGATGAGAGTAGTGAGTGCCTTAGCTCCGGAACAACACTCAGGTCCAGCAGTCTTAAGGGTGACTCATCTTGAGTTTCCTTTATAGTGACCCCACCTACTAAGTGCTTAGAGGTTAGATCCAATATGTGGAACTTAAAGTTGAGTAAAGAAGATGATAAAATTTCTAATGGTGAGGGTTCCATGTCTAGTCTTCTAGGACCGTCAGTTTGGAATTTCTAATGGTGAGGGTTCCATGTCTAGTTTTCTAAGAATAGTCAATAGAAAATTGTAGAATTTCTAATGGTGAGAGTTCCTTGTCTAGTTTTCTAAGAATAGTCAATAAGAAAATAAGTGTAGAGTTTCTGATGGTGAGGGTTCCTTGTTTAGTTTTCTAAGAATAGTCAATAGAAAAGTCAATGGCTAGACCTTAGGCTACTAAAGAGGAAAAACTAAACCTCAACCAAAAGTGAGGTCAACAAAATGGCTAGACCTTAGGCTACTAAAGAGAAAAAACTAAACCTCAACCAAAAGTGAGGTCAAACTTTCAATCTGGCTAATTGATTTGTTAAAATATGTTGAGTTTTACAACTAAAGTGAAGATTTCATCCATGATTCAGGGAGGTCAAAGCCCTTATATGTTGAGTTTTACAACTAAAGTGAAGATTACATCCAAGATTCCCAATTAATTTGTTAAAATATGTTGAGTTTTACAACTAAAGTGAAGATTATATCCAAGATTTGGGGAGGTCAAAGCCCTAGGAAAATAAAATTACNGTGCAAATAAATAGGGAAATAAAATTATCGGGCGTAGAATTGGAGATTTTAGAGTGACAGACTAAAATTCCCTATTTGGTCCTATAGTTTGGGTGTTGAAGTGTAGATGTTAGCCCTCAGGTGAGGTCAAAGTGGGAGCTCCGAAGTGAGAGTCGGTATCCTCCCAGCCTAGCTGCAGATTCAGTAAATAAGCGTAGGATTAGTCAATGTTCTTTATGCCTGGACCAAAGGGTAAAGAATAAGTATGCTCATATTTGACAGAATACAAATTGAACTGATTCACTTATCCATTCACTATAATTTCTTGACAAGGAGAATGATGATTTCTTATATATTGAATATCACATTAAAAACCTCATTAGTATAATTAGTTGTTTAAGAGTTATTAAAATTACATATTTATTTCAATTTCCTACTACTGACAGATAAGCAAATTAAATTCCATTGTTGTGATTGAGTATTGCTATTCTAAAATCTTAGTTCGTAGTTCTAATATTACTCCCTATGGGATCGATATCTGGGACTCCATTAGAGCCCTATATTACTTGCGAGATACGTATATTTGCGTTGATAAGTGTGACTTTACAATTATTGAATATTTTATACATCCATCTTTATCGAATTTATGNGGATGCTGAAGTGTAGATGTTAGCCCTCAAGCGAGGGGAATGTGGGAGCTCCAAAGTGAGAGCCAGTATCCTGTCAGCCTAGCCGCAGATTCAGTAAACAAGAGTAGGATTAGTCAATGTTTTTTATGCCTGAACCAAAGGGTAAACAATAAGTGTGTTCCTATTTAACACAATACAATTTGAATTGATTCACTTTATTTCACTATAATTTCTTGACAAGGAGAAGGATGCTTTCTTATATATTGAATTTCACATTAAAAAATTTATTAGTAGAATTAATTATTTAAGAGTTATTAAAATTACATATTTATTTCATTTTCCTATTAGTGACAGATAAGCAATTTGAATTATATTGTTGTGATTAAGTATTGATTTTTTAAAATCTTAGTTCGTAGTTCTATTATTACTCCCTATGGGATCGATATCTAGGACTTCATTAGAGCCCTATATTACTTGAGTGATACGTATACTTATGTTGATAAATGTGACTTTACCATTATTGAATATTATATATATACATCTTTATCGAATCTACAACCATTGTTAAGTTTTTGGTGTCGTTGCTGAGGAATTAAATCTTCTAGCAGCAAGCTTAAATACTTGTATTTTTAACCATATATAAAGTCACTAACAGGGCGTTGTCGGTGCCCATGCTAGTGCCGTCAGCGCTGAAAGCCAAAAAAATTAATTTTTTGATTTTTGTAATTTTCAATTTTCTTTCACTTTACTCCAAAGTTTTTTTAGTATTTTTGAACATAAATTTTTATCTAAAAATAATTCACAAACAAACATTTTCACAAACAACACCAAACTAACTTTTATATATAAAAATAGACTTTTACAAATACAAGTTTCTAATCACACTTTCAAATATATAAATCAAACTAATTTATAATTCAGCATCAAAATCAAGTCACAACACTAAATGCTGACACAAAACTATACTCACAATCAAAGTTCAGAATTCTAAAGCAAAGCAAACTAAATCTAATCCACACAATAACATTAAATACATAAGTATTTTAAACTAGTACAAAGTCCAAATTCTTCAATTATTCTGCCTCACCTTTAGTACTTTCTCCTCCTCTAATATCTCCCATAGACTAGTAATGAACGTACAGATTGTAGAAGGGTCAGTACAAATTAATCATTCGAATTTTCTTCGATCCATCCTTTTTCCTTGAACATACGCACTAATCTTGCTTCAATTGTTCCACTATGGTCAAAATTCTCCTTCTTCCTCCAATCTAGGTGATCAAAAAGGTATTTAAGATTTTCTATTGCATTCGTTATACTCTGAAGTTCTCTTTCAATTTTCCTCATTTTATTTTTCAAAGCTAGTGAAATTCCAACTGTTTGTGGCATTAATGGAGTTGAAGCATGTGATTAATGATCCAACATAGTATCTAACATTTCATTTCCATTCCCAACATAATTATCATCAACAAGAATCATGAGTTCCCAAGGTAATAAAAATTTTTCCCAACTTTCATATGGAACTTGAGATTGACTGCAAAGTAGGAAAGTTGTGGAAGGATGCCCCAGCCAAATATTAGATCATTCATAATAATACCCAGATTTAAAAATGATAGATCCTACATCAATGGGCCTTTCCATTTGAATGCAATAATTTAAAATAACACTTTCTTTAGTGACTCTACTAATCTTAATGGTAGGGAGTAATTTTACATAAATGCCGAAATGCCACTGTTTTGATATTGGATTGAGAAATGAAGTAGAGAAACTAGCATATCCCTCATCTCGCATTTCCCAAATATCACTTTCATCCATCATAAAATTATAGACATCTTTCTTCAAATCTCTCATTGGGATAAAATTTGCATAATGACATATTGGAACGTTTTCTATCATATACAACTCATTAATTCATGTTGGAGTAAATTGTATAGCCTTACCTCGTACGTAGACTACTCCTTGGGTAATTTCATGTAATTTAGCATAGAATTCCTTCACTACTGGTACAATAACTGCAGTGGTAGTGTAGCACAGAACTTCCCAACATCTTTGTACCATGATTTTTTCAATCGAAGAACTTGGATTAATCAATCCATGATTGACAAAGCCTTTTTTCTTTATAGGCCTCTTATTCATAATGACTTTATTGTATAATCTCTGCACGTCAAAATTGATAAACTTTCCATTGAAAAATCCATACCTAGAAGTATTTATGGAATTAGAAGCCACAGAATTCAAAAATAGGAAGTTTCTTGTCATCCAAAGCATTTTTTAGGACTTTAAAATCACCTCTTTGCAGTTATTAAGGAGCGAAATCCCGCCAAAGTTGGTCAAAAATATCAAAATCACACGAAACTACTTAGGAGACCGTCAGCGCTCCAGATGACGTTGTCGGCGCCATGGTCTGTCTAACGGGCGTTGTCGGCGTTAGAGGCCAAAATGGTGTCTTTTCATTTTTTTTGTTCAATTTGATTCCAAATTTTTCTCCAATGCCAATATTTGTTTAAATTTATGATATATAAAGTTGTGTAGGATTATTATGTCCTAATATATAAAACACTTATCATATAGTAATGCATAGATATATATATTTATATATGGGTTGCCTCCCACAAAGCGCTTGGTTTAACGTCGTCAGCCCAACACACTATTTGCTTAGTTGGATTGACTTAACATTAAAACATCTTCAATCTGTGGTATGTGTTGTTCATAATAATGTTTCAATCAATGTCCCTTAACTTTAAATATCTTTCTAGTGTTAGGATCTTTAATAACAATAGTTTCGTAATGATAGACTTTAATCACTTTAAATGGTCCTGGCCATCTGGATTTCAAATTTTATGGAAATAATCTCAATCTTGTATTATATAATAAAACTTCTTATCCATGTTCAAACTTCCTTTTAATAATCTTCTAACCATGTCCTATTTTCATTTTCTCTTTATAGATTTTTGCATTATCATATGCTTTATTTCTAATCACCTCAAGTTCATTGAGCTGCAATAATTTTTTTCACCAGCATCCTTTAAATTAAAATTAAATTCTTTAATAGACCAAAATGCTTTATGCTCCAATTCTACTAGTAAATGACATGTTTTTTTTCCAAAAATAAGCCTATATGGGGACATTGCAATAGGAGTCCTATATGCAGTTCTTTATGCCCGTAATGTAGTATTTAATCTAGCATACCAATCAAATCTATAGTAATTTATAATTTTTTCTAAAATTCTTTTAATTTCACAATTTGATATCTTTGCTAGACCACTAGTCTAAGGATGATAATCAATAGAGAATCTATGCATAATATCATATTTTTTAATTAATTTTTTGGTTTTCTTATTCCCAAAATGAAATCCTCCATCTGCAATATTTACTCTCAGCATTCCATATCTTGTAAAAATATTTTTAATTAAAAATTTAGAAACACTCTGAGCATCACATCAAGGAACAATAATAGCCTCAATCCATTTGGACATGTAATCAACAGCAAGTAATATATATAAATTTCCATATGAAGGCATAAATGGTCACATAAAATCTAATCCCCACACATAAAAAATTTCAACTTCTAATGTGTAATTTAGAGGCATTTCATTTCTTCTAGAAATATTTCCTACTCGCTGACATTGATAGCATGTTTTAATATATTCATTAACAACTCTAAAAGAGTAGGCAAATAAAATCCAACTAATAAATTTTATATGCAGTTCTATTTGTTCCAAAATGTCCTCCAAATTCAAAATCATGGTATCTTTCAATTATCTGTTGAGTTTTTTCATAAGGCACACACCTTCTAATAATTAGATCTCTATATTGTTTATATAAATATGGTTCATCCCAAAAAGAGACTTTTGAATCATAAATGAATTTCTTTTATTATGGATTTTTAATATCAAGAAGTAGAATATAACTTACAATATAATTTATTATATCAGCATACCACAATACATTCATTACATCAACATTATATAATTGTTTATTAGAGAAATTTTCTAAAATTTCATTTGCAAAATTATTTAATATTTTCTTTCTAGTCTAGAAAAATGATCAGTTATTTGATTATCATTTCCCTTTCTATCAACTATGGTAAAATAAAACTCTTGCAAAAGAAGTATCCATCAAATTAATCTCGGTTTAGCATCGTATTTAATAGCAGAATGATTTATATGCACTATACATTTGGTTCCAACTAAGTAAGGTCTAAATTTATCAAAAGCATAAACAATAGCTAATAACTCTTTTTCAATAACAGGTAGTTAATTTGAGCATCATTTACAATTTTACTAGCATAATATATTACTTTAAAAACCTTGTTGTGCCTTTGTCCTAAAACAGCCCCAATAGTATAATCACTAGCATTGCACATTATTTTGAATGCTTTTTCCTAGTCAGGTGGAACTATTATATGTGTATTGATTAATTTTTCTTTCAATAATTCAAATGCTTTTATGCATTCCTTGTTAAAATCAAAATTTTAATCTTTTTTCTAAAAGTTGGCATAATGGCTTCGTTATTTTTGAAAAAAATTTTACGTAGCGCCTGTAGAATTCAACATGTCCTATAAAGCTTCTTACTCCTCTAGCATTAGAAGGACATGGTAATTGTTCAAAAACTTGAATTTTTGCAGAATCTACTTCCATGCCATTTTCATAAATTTTATACCCAAGTACAATACCTCCTGCAACCATAAATTGACATTTCTCCCAATTTAGTACAAGGTTGATTCTTTCACATACTTCCAAATTTTTTTCTAAATTATTTAAACATAATTCAAATGATGTTCTGAATAAAAAAAAACATTCATAAACACTTCCATTCCATGTTCAATAAAATTGCTAAAAATTGACATCATACATCTTTGAAATGTTGCAGATGCATTGCATAGTCCAAAAGGCATTCTACGAAAAGCAAATGTTCCATAATGGCTTGTAAATATTGTTTTCTCTTGTTCCTCTAGAGTAATTAGAATTTGGTGATAACCGGTATATCCAACTAAAAAGCAAAATTATTTGTTTCCGGCCAATCTATCCAACATTCGGTCTAGAAAAGGTAAAGGAAAGTGATCTTTTCTCGTGGTCATATTTAATTTTCTATAGTCAATTCAAATTCGCTAACCAGTAACTTTTCTTATCGGAATTAATTCATTTTTTTCATTAGTTTCAATGGTCACTCCTTTCTTCGGAGCACAGTGAATTAGACTTACCCAACCACTATCTGAAATAAGGTCTATAATTCCAGCATCTAACCATTTTAAAATTTCTTTTTTAACAATTTCTTTCATTATTGGGTTTAATCTCCTCTGAGGATCATGTTTAGGTTTGTATTTTTCATCTAATAGAATTCTGTGCAAACAAATTGAGGGACTAATTCCTTTTATATCTACTAAAGTTCATCCAAAAGCCTTTTTATATTTTTTCAACATTTCTATTAATTTTTGTTCTTGAGTTTCCATTAATTCAGAAGATACAATAGCAGGTAATGAAGATGACTCTCCTAAAAACACATATTTTAAATGGGTAGGAAATATTTTCAGTACAAGTTCATGTGGTTTAATACTTGAAGGAAAAAAATTATTATTATCGTTTTCCAACAAATCTAACATTTGAAATTTTCCCTAAATATAATCTATATCTTTTTCTATTATTTCATCCTTGTTTTCAAAAAAATCTCTTCGCTTTAATTTATCTTCAAACTCTTCTTTAAGCTGTTCATTACTCAAATAATCAGTTACTTCCATCCAAAAATATTCATTATCTTTTTTTATTGCAGGATATTTTGTAGCTTTTGTAATATTAAATGTTACTTCTTGATAATTAACTCTCATTATTAATTCTCCTTTTTGCACATCTATCATTGCTCTTTCTGTTGCAAGAAATAGTCTCCCCAAAATAATAGGAATCTCTTTATCTTTTTTCATATCTAATAGTATAAAGTCTGCAAGGAAAATAAATTTATCAACTTTTACTAATACATCTTCTATAACTTCTTTAGGATAAGTTATTGATTGATCAACTATCTAAAGAGTTACAGTAGTAGAGGAAATCTCTCCCAAATCAAAACATTTTAAAATCGGTAAAGGCATATGATTGATACTCGCTCCTAAATGACATAAGGCTTTTCTGAATAAAGTAAAACTACCAGGATCTTTTAATTTTTCAGGAAGCTTTTTCTGAATAATAGCACTACACTCTTCACTTAGTGCAACAGTCTCATGATCTGTAAACTTCCTTTTCTTGTTTATTATATTCTTCATAAATTTCACATAACTTGACATTAGCTCAAAAGTTTCAACAAAAAAAAAATGTTTATTGTTAAATTTTTAAGGATTTTCAAAAATTTTGAAAATTATTTATCTTTATTCTTCTGCTTCGGTCTTTAAGGAAAAGGATGTAATGGTCTTTCTAAAGGAACTTCTATTTGTTCATTTTCATTTTGGTTACTTTGGTGCTTATTTTGATCTTTTGGATTAACTTCCACAGTACTCAGAAGAATTCCCGAAGGTCTGTTATTAAGTGTAGTAGCAATATGACCTAATTGATTTTCAATATTTATAATAGCAGCCCCTTGATTTTGAATTTGATTTCCCATGTACAACATTACTTCTTCCATTGTCAACTTCTTTTCCTTAACTTTTGGATTAGGGTTAGAGTTAAATCCAGGAGGATAATAAGGTTGATAATTAGAATTTCCTTAGTTGTTCAAATTTTTGGATGGATTCACCGAATTGTTATAATTATTACAACTAAAATTAGGGTGATTTTTCCATCCAGGCTTATAATAATTAGAATAGGGATTTTTAGTTTGATTATTTATAGTATTTAAAGTTTCATAAGATAATTGAGTATTAATTATCTGTTCTAGTGAATTTTCCTCTGATACTGGAGGTATTTGAGAATACTTAACTCCAATTTGATCAATCTTTTTCAAAAAAGCACCAATTTGAGATGCTAAAATGGACATTACATCAGCGTCATGACTACTAGCTACTCTCTTAGGATTTACCCTTTTAGAGGGTGATTGAAAATTGTTAATAGTCATTTCTTCAATTAAAGAATATGCTGCATCAAAAGGTTTTGACATTAGTGATCCACCTGTAGCAGAATCTATAATAGATCTAAATGATCATACTAATCCATTGTAAAATGTTTGAATTATTAACCAAGCTGGTAAAGCGTGGTGTGGATATTTTCTAAGAAGATCTTTAAATCTTTCCCAAGCTTCATATATCGATTCCCCTTTAAACTAACAAAAAGATGTAATACCATTTCTAAGCTTAGCGACTTTTTAGGGTGTAAAATATTTAGCCAAGAATTTTTGTGATAGTTCTCCTCAATTCTGATAAATCCAGGTGCTAATGAATTTAACCAAGCTTTAGCTTTATCCCTTAATGAAAAAGGAAAAAAATCTAAGCCTGACGACATCATTAGACATTCCGTCATATTTAAAAGTAGCACAAATTTAAAAAAAAACTAGCAAGATGTAAGTTAGGATCTTCAGTACGAGTTTCTCTAAACTGATTATTTTGTTCCATTTCGATGATAATGGGTTTAAGCTGAAATGATTTAGCAGCAACATTAGGATTTTGAATAGTGAAGTGAAGTTCATCTGCTGTCGGATTAGCATAATCTTTTAAAGGCCTTTGTCGATTTTCATTAATTTGATTATCTAAGTTATTCGCCGTTTCATTTAAATTTTCAATTTCTTTTTGTTATTTTCAAATTTTTTTAATAGTACGTTCTAATTCTGAATCGTAAGGTACTAAACCTTCAGATCCTATATTTCACATAAAGAAATATAATAAACAAAGAAAAATTTCTTCAAAGTAATTTTTAAATAAAAATAAAATTATTTTTAGACTTTTTACTTTTTTAATCTTTTTTAGTTATTTTATCTCTAAATTCCCTATTTTTCCACATCTATTTAATTTATCATTACCTTTCCTGGCAACGACACCAAAAACTTGATCCCATTATGAAATATAGTAGTGCAAAATATATAAAGTTGACTTCGCTATGGAACGATGCCAAAAATCTGATGCAATCTTTTATAAATAATAAATTTAAGCAATTAATGTTAGGATTCTACGTAAGTATACATATTATTATCAAGTAATAAAGGTCTTTCTATTTAAGCCTCAAATATCAATCCCACGGGAAAAGTTTAAATTTGAAATGATAAATTAACTAGTAAATTTACAAAAAATAAAACAAAATTATTGTTACTAATTTTGATTGTTAAGATATTATCAGAACTAAGTTATTTAACTACTAGCAAAACTGAAATGAAAAGTTTAAACAGTAACTACTAAACTATTAAACTATGTTTATGTGATGAAGATTTCTTATATGAAAAAGCATCTTTCCCACTACAATAATATTTTGGTAAAATGAGATTAGATAAATGGTTTTAATATGTATTGTGCCAAATAGGATCAGCTTTAATTCTCTATCCCGATATAGTGTTATAGAAAATCATTGGCTAATCCCAGGTTTAGTCCCTAAATTTGTGGCTAGGCTAGGAGGATACTGAATCCCACTCCAAAGCTTCCAGTTCCCTTCACCTGAAGGCTAACTCTCACTTTAATTCTTAAACAACTAAGACTGAATTGGGGATTTTAGTCTGTCACCCTAAAATCTCCAATTCTACACCCAACAATATATATTTTCTTATTTATTTGCACTTAATTCCATGAATGAAATTCTCCTTCATGGAATCAAATGTGATTCTCACTCTGTTGTATTCATATTCCATTTCCTAAATCATATGTTTCACAACAAAATTTTAACAATTCAATTGGCCATATTAAAAAGTAAATTAAGTTCTGAGTTGAAAAATCATCATAATTTATTTTATATTTCAACATTGGCACATCCATATTATCCCTTCATTTTACCATATCTTAGAGTAGGGGGAAAGATAAAGGAAACTACTCAATCATCATGAGAAAGATACAACAAAACACAAATTTCATATATAAAATAAAGTTCATACAACACTATAAAAAAACAAAACTTATCTGAAACTCTTTCTCAAAGTAAATTTCTTGTAGCCTTTCCTAAGAAATGTACGAATAAGAAATCTCTCACTTTTCTCCTTCTCCAACACTCTTAAAGAAACATTCACACTTAATATCAACACAAAAACTATAAATTCTTAAAGAAAAATCACTAATAGACTCCAAAATTGTGGTGGTATGAAGATGGAAAAGTGCATGGTATGTAAGAGAATGACTGGTGGTGAGGAATAGCAAAAAGGAGCCAATTTTCTGATCAATTTCAGCCTTAACTAGATCTTAGATTTGGTTCTCCAATAGGTGCATCCAAAAATTCTTCAAAAAGCATCCAAATTTCTTGAATCTTTTAGAAACAGGTTTGAACCAACACTAGCGCCGTCGATGCCAATTCTGGCGCCGTCGGCGCTAGTGGTCCATAATTTATTTAGATGTTATTTGTCAAAAGGGGTCGTCGGCGCCCAGTCTGGCGCCATTGGCACGGAAAAAATTTTCTACTTCTCTTTTAGACACCAAAATTCATGTTTTTCGCTTAATTTTTGCTCCAAGTCCTAAAAATCAACAACCTGTAAAAATCATTCAAAATACCTTCCATTAAAGTGCAATATCACAAAAAATGAGTATAAAATATGGGTCTAAAAATGCATATTCCTTTTTGACACCAAATTTCATCCCATTTGCTTCATTTTTGCTCCAAGTCCTAAAATTCAACAACCTACAAAAAATATTAAAATTACCTTCCATTAAAGTGCAATATCACAAAAAATGAGTATAAAATATGGGTCCAAAAATGCATATATTTTGGTGTATCATTGCCCTAAAATAGCTATAATTTTTTAATCACTTGCATCACATATTAGCTCAAAATCAGGTGAAACAATTATAAAGGCAGTGATTAACTTTTCCTCCAATGTTTCGAAGGCATTAAGTTACTCTTAATTAAAATCAAATTTTGTATATTTTTCCAAAAGTCGGCATAAAAGATTCGTAGATTTTGAAAAATCTTTTATATGCCGTATGTAAAAACCAGTATGTCCTAAAAAACTTCTAACTCCTCTTACAGTAGTAGGTGGAGGTAGGTTAGTTATAACTTGAATTTTTTTCGGATCTACTTCCATGTCATTTTCTAAAATTTTATGCCCAAGTACAATTCCTCTTGCAACCATGAATTCACATTTTTCTCAGTTTAATACTAAATTTATATTTTCACATAGTTCTAGAACTTTCTTTAAATGATTTAGACATATTTCAAATGTAGTTTAAAACATAGAAAAATCATCCATAAAGACTTCTATCCCGTTTTCAATTAAATCACTAAAAGTTGACATCATAAATTTTCAAAATGTTGCAGGTGCATTACATAAACCCAAGGGCAATTTATCGAAAATCAAAAGTACCATAAGGTCTAATAAATATTGTATTCTCTTGATTTTATAGTGCAATAAGAATTCGATGATAGTCGGTACATCCATTTAAAGAGAAAAAATATCTATGCCCAGCTAGCCTATCCAACTTTTGGTCCAAAAAGGGTAAAGAAAGTGATCTTTCCTGGTAGTAAAATTTAATTTTCTATAATCAATGTAGATTCCCCAACCAGTTACTTATCTTGTTGGTATTAATTCATTACTCTCATTTGTCACAACAGTCACACCCCCTTTCTTAGGAACGCAGTGAATTGGACTCACCCAAGCACTATTTGAAAAAGAATATATTATTCCAGCATCTGACAATTTTAAAATCTCTTTCTTAACAACTTCTTTAATCATAGGGTTTAATATCCTTTAAGGATCATCTTTTAGTTCATTATGTTCTTCCAATAAAATTCTGTGCATACGAATCAAAAGATTGATTCCTTTAATATCAACTAACGTCCATCCAAGGACTTTCTTATATCTTCTTAAAGTTTACAACAACTTTTATTCTTGTAATTCAATTAATTATGAGATATTTTCATAGTTCTTGTGGATAAATCTCCTAAAAATGCATATTTTAAATGTGTGGGAAGTTTTTTCATTTCTAGTTCAAGAGGTTTCACGATCGAAGAAATCAACTTTTTGTTATTATCTGTAGGATCTAACAATTCAAATTATTCTTAAACATAATCCAATTCTTCATTACTCACTTCCATAGATTTATCTTGAATTATATCCTCATCTTAATACTCTAATTATTCTTATTCAGTTTACTTTTCAAATGTATCTGTGAATTATTCATTACTTAAATAATCGTTAATATCCATTTTGAAGCATTCATCATCTCTTCCTTTTGTTGGGCATCTTATTAAGTTTACAATATTAAATGTAACTTCTTGATCACCGACTCTCATTGTTAATTCTCCTTTCTGCACATATATCAAAGCTCTTCCTGTGGCAAGAAATGGTCTTCCTAAAATGATAGGAATTTCTTTATCTTTTTTCATATCTAACATAATAAAATCCACATGAAAGATAAATTTATCAACTTTCACCCATACATCTTTTATAACTCCTTTTGATAGGTAATTTAATGATCAACTAACTAAAGAGTTACAGTAGTGGGTGAAACTTCTCTAAATACAATCTTCTAAAAATCGATAAAGACATAAGATTAATATTAGGTCCTAAATCACATAGAGCTTTTCCAAAAAAACTTTGGCCAATAACACAAGGAATAGTAAAACTTCCAAGATCTTTAAGTTTTTCAGGAAGCTTTTTCTAATTTATAGAGCTACACTCCTCACTAAGTGCAACAATCTTACTATCTGTAAACTTCCATTTTTATTAAGTATATCCTTCATAAACTTCACATAGCTTGACATTTGCTTCAGGGCTTTAACAAATAGAATGTTTATCATCAATTGCCTCAATATTTCAAAAAATTTTATAATTTAGTTATCTTTGTTATACTGCTATAATCTTTAAGGAAATGGAGGTGGTGGTCTTTCTACAGTAATTTTCATTGGCTTGATAGGATGTTCTAACTCAAGATAAAAATCTTCACTAAAATTTTCAGTTTCCACCCCTTCTTTCTATCTTTTTTTTAACTTTTGTTTCTAATTCATTTCCACTTCTCAGTTCAATAGCCTTGATTTGTTCTTTGTTCTGATCTTTAAGATTAACTTCAACATTACTAGGCAAAGTTCCTGGAGGTCTATTGCTATGTGTAGTAGACATCCCAACAAATTTTCCATATTTCTAATTACAGCTCTTTGACTTTGCAATTATTTTCCCATTTGCAATATTAATTCTTCCATTGATAATATCTTCTCCTTACTCTGTGAATTGTTATTAAAACCTAAAGGATAATAAGGTTTATAATTATAATTTCCCTGATTGTTTGAATTTCCCAAAGTGTTAGCAGGATTGTTCCTCTATTGCGGATTTACAACATTAATGTTATTTTTACTCTAATTGAAATTATAGTGATTTTCCCAAACATGATTATAATAACTTGAGTAAGAATTATTAGTTTGGTTGTTTATTGCATTTAAAGTGTCATATGAAGAATGAGAATCTAACATTTGTCCCAATGAATTTTCCTCAAGCACTGGAGGTGTCTGAGAATAATTCATTCCATATTGATCTATCTTCTTTGATATTGCAGCAGTTTAAGTAGCCAAAAAATTTATTGCATCAGAATCATGAATACTAGCTACTCTCTTTAGAGTTACCCTTTCAGATAATAATTGAAAATTATTAGTAGCCATCTCTTGAATTAAAGAATATGCTTCATCGAATTGTTTTGATATTAATGATCCAACAGCAGCAGCGTCAATTATAGATCTAAGAAATCTATCCAATCCATTATAAAAAGTTTGAATTATTAACTAATCTGGTAACGCATGGTGTGGACACTCCTTAAGGAGATCTTTAAATCATTCTAAAGCTTCATAAATTGATTCTCTTTCCAACTGACAAAAAAATGTGATATCATTTCTAAGCTTAGCGATTTTTTATGGTGGGAAAGATTTAGATAAAATTTTTGTGATAAATCTCCCCAAGTTCTGATAGGACCAGGTGCTAATAAGTTTAACCACATCTTAGTTTTATCCTTTAATGAAAAAGAAAAAATTCTAAGTCTGACGAGATCATTTGACACTCCATCATATTTAAATGTAGTACATAATTCTAGAAAACTAGCAAGATGTAAGTTAGGATCTTCAGTCAGAATTCCCCCAAACTAATTTTTTTGTATCATTTGGGTAATAGCAAGTTCAAGCTCAAATAAATCAGCAACTACAATAGAGTTTTGTATAGTCAAGTGAATTTCATCTGTTGTAGTATTAAGATAATCTCTTAAAGGTCTCTGATGATATTCATTTTCAATTCCAGTATTATTTAAGTTTGTAACCATTTTATTCAAATCTTCTAACTCTTTTTTTGTTTTCAAGTTTTTCTAACTCAAATCATAAGGTACTAAACGTTCAGATCTTAAAGTAGCATACACAAACACGATAAGCAATTAAAATAAACAAACACACTAAAATATCCAAATATTAATTAAACTACAATAAGTTTTTCAGTTCAAATAAAGTATTATAAATTATCAAGTAATTTACCCTTACTCCCCAGCAACGGCGCCAACAACTTGATGTGACAGTTTTTGTGTATACGTTGTAAATATCTTTTAATACTACAACACACACATGGCAGCATAAGTAGTAAATATGCAGATCAATCACAATAAAAACCACTTCAGTATAAATAGTTTTATATTTTAAAATCTTCAAGTCACCAAACCTTAGTAATTACACAAACTTACATATCACTCAAGTAATAAATGGCTCTAATGGAGTATTAAGTATCGATCCCACAGGGAGTTGGAAATTCTTATGGTTATAATGTAAAACACAATATTCAAACTAGAAAAACTTAAGTAACAAAAACATATCTAAAGTAAATTTAATGTATGTTAAACAAAATGCAGTTAATAGAACTAAGTTAACTAAACTATTTTCTAAACTTCAAAATTGAACTTACTAAGATTAAACAATGTTTTATAATGAAGAGTTCAAATTTAAAAATGAGTCATTTCCCTTTATAATGAGTTTATGGATAGTGAAGTAATTAAAATCATTTAAAAAATATATATAATTGTATTGTGTCAATTCTTTACCATCTGAGAGTGCATAAAGAAAATTGACTAATCAAGAGTTTGGTCTCTAAGTCTGTGGTTAGGTTAAGAGGATACTGGCTCCTACTCCAAATCTTCCACTTCTCCCTCCCCTGAGGGCTAACAATCTCGCTTTAGTTTCCAAGCAACTAGATCAAATTAGGAATTTTAGTCCATCACTCTAAAATCTCCAATTTTGTGCCCATCAAAATATATTTCCTTATTTATTTTTACTCATCCCCATGGACTACATTCTCACCCATGAAATTGAATGGAACTCATACTTTTTAGACTTCTTCACATTAAAGATTTTTAAACTCTAATTTGGTCTCATTTACTAAAGTTTTTTTTTTCTAAATTGCACAATTATATTTCTAGACAAAATTTTAGAATATCCTAAAGAAACTCATTTGCATAATATGCTTATATTGGTTTTGAAAGATTATTGTCACTTGAGGACAAGTAACATTTTAGGTTTAAGGATTTCGATACACCTAAAATATATAACATTTATGTATACATTTTTAAACCTATTTTTTGAGATATTACACTTTAATGAAAGGTATTCGTGTGTTAATGGATGAAATATGGCGAAAGGTGTGAAAAAGGATCAAATTTGGAGAAAAAATGAAGAAGGTGTGAAAATGAACTGTGGCACCTATGCGCCGAGGACTGATGCTTAAGCGCCAAAAAACAGAGACGGTCACGTTTAAGCGCTGAAGACCTCGTGCTTACGTGCAAGAGGTAGTTATGATGAAAATTCAAGGAATTTTGGATGAATTTTGAAGGGGTGTTTGAAGCAACTCAAACGTGAATTACAGTTAATGGGCACGAAAATATATTAAAATTGCTCTTGAAAAGAGGCAACTCTTGGAAGATTCATTGAATGTGGACACATTTTTAAGAGACACCAAAGCACCTTTTAGAAACTATGAAAAGGAGGACTTGGATTAAATTAAGAGAAGAGAGATTAGAGAGGAAGAGAGAGTAGATTAGGATAGAGAAGAAAGTAAGGAGTCGTAGGATTTTATTTAGGGCTCTTCCCACCTTTCTCATTCTTAGTTAAGGAGAAAGTGATTAAATTTCTTTTTTTGGTTAAAAGAGCATTATTCAGCTCTTCATTTATTAATTACAAAAGTAGGAAAGAGGATTTTTCTAAACCCCACAAACAACACACACAAAAAGAAAATAGCCTAAAGGTCTTCTTCCTAAAGAAAAGAAAATATAACTCACACACCCAAAACATCACATAACTAGACAATAAATAACCAAAGCCCAATTAAGAAACATCCTTTAAGGTCAATTGAAACAAGACAGTAGGAATAACCTTGGAAATCAAAGCATCATTCAGCTGTAATGCAAGCTTAGTCGCCTAGTGAGCTACCATATTGCCTTCTCTCTTTGTATGAGACCATCTGATATGCAAGTTCTTAGACAAATCAACATTTATCTCCATCTGAAGGTTAACACTCCCGTGATAATTATTCTGAAATTTACAATACTTCCATAAAATCAAGGAGTTGGTTTCAAATACAATATAATTCCAAGAAAATTTATGCACCACCTGAAGACCGAAAAATCATGGCATCAGCATCAGAAACCAGAGGGGAAACAAGAACGGAACCTGTCGAGGACCAACAAACAATTGAACCCTGGAAGTCCCTACACACACGTCCAACACTAGCACTATTTGACTTTTAGGAACTGTAAATTTTGATTTTAATATAAGGTGCACAAGGTTTACACTCATGCGTTAAAGGAGCATTCTTATTAGTAAAAGAAACAGTTAAGGAAAATTTTTGCATAATAACATTCATTGTACCTATAAGCTTCTTATTAGGAGTCAGTAATTTGATTCCTTTCATCAGAAAAATAATAATCCTGCAAACTATACAAAGAATATTTGTCACCCCATTGTTATATTTAACATCATTCCTAGTTACTCAATCAAACCAAAGTATAACAGATAGAACATCAGTAAAAATGCATGGCCAAGATTCTTCCAAGCATTAAAACAATTAGGAATGTTAGCATATTGAGATAAAAAAATTCACCAAATGTAATTTCAAAGTAAAATGTTTCCATATCTCCACTGTAAACTGACAGCTAGAAAAAATATGAAGACTTGATTCTTCAAGGTTCCTACAAAAAACACAACATGAAGGAAGCCGCAATCCCTTTAATTTAAGTAAATCATCAGTTGGAAGGAGATTATGCATTACTCTCAAAACTAAAAAAAAATGAAGGGTTTGACCCATGGATTCCAAATCCAAAGAAGTTCCAACCCCTAAAAATTCTGAAATGAGTTAGGAGAGCTTTTAAAATAAGAGTCCCCCATATTTCCTTTAATCTTAGGTAAATCAATTTTGTCACTATTAATATGAATTAAAGCAATGTAGAGAGCATCATCAAAATGAACCATCTGCTCAAGCACTCTTAAACACCAACAATTCCCATGCCAAAAATCCTTTACTTTAATATCAATAGCAACAGGACCTTCATAAAAGTCAACTAAAGCACCCTTCCCCATCCAATCATCATACCAAAAAGAGCAATTTCCTTTACCAATATCCCAAAAAATAAGATCTTTAGTATTACTAGCTACCTTTAGCATTTCACACTAAATAAAAGAATCCTTGTTATTATAAGTAATAAATAGTGGACTACTATTAAAGCAATATTTGACATGCATTAAAGAAGCCCAAAGAGAGCTATTCTTTCCAAATCTATACCAAAGTTTCATATAATTAATCTTTATTGAATTAATTAAGCTACGAAAACCAAGACCACCTTTCTCCAAAGGCTTACAAAGTTTCTTCCAGCTAGTCTAGTGTATCTTATAATTACCTTTGCCTTCCAAAAAGAATTTATTAAAAAGCTATGTTATCTTTTTAATAACACCCAGAGGAATATTCATAATTTTTAAAGAGTAGAGAAGGGGTGACGTAAGAACACTTTTGAGAAGAGTGATACTACCAACGAATGAAAGAAACTTGTTTTCCCATGATAAAATTCTTTGTCTGATTTTATCAAAAGGTTTTAAACATAAACTACTTTGTTTTTTACCTTTATCCAAACTGAACCCAAATAATTCAGAGGTAGCATAGCCTTACTACATCCAGTATAATCCATAATCCAATGCTTCTTAGCAACATAAATTCTCCTAGAACTATAGAAGAAGCATTAAGAAGTATTAAAAATTAAACCAGAGATATGTTGAAATTTAATAAGTTCAGCCCAAACTTTTTTAATGGAACATTTATGGTAATTGATAAAAATCATTAAATCATCAGCGAAAATTCAATGAGAATTACTCAGACGACCTTTATGAATATAATTCACACTAGGATAGGTCGTAAACAAAGCATTTAAACATCTCAACAAATAATCAAAGGAAAGAATAAAGAGATAAGGGGAGAGAGAATCTCCCTGTTTAATGCCTTCATAAGCTTTGAAGAATCCATTTTTATTTTTATTAATAAGAAGAGAGTAGTAGTTATCATTGAGAATATTATAGATGAGATTGCAAAAAAGTATCATCAAAGCCAATAGCATGGAGAATATTCATAATAAAATCCCAAAGAATAGTGTCAAAAGCTTTCTTGACATCCACTTTAAAGATGATATTCCCTCCTCTACTCTCCTTATCAATATCCATATGGAGCTCTTGAACACTAAGAGCATCATCACCAATATGTCTGTCTTTTAAAAAAGCTGATTGATTCAGATAGATAAGGTTATTAAAAATGGGTTGCAATCTCTTAACAATAATTTTAAAGAATCTTGGACAAAATAATATTCAGGCTAATGGTTCAAAAAGCATCCCAAGTGATATCATTATCCACTTTAGGAATCAAGACAATATTTTAGAATTTAAAGTAGGCAAATTATTACCTCTGAAAAAATCTTGAATAGCCACAACAACATCAGCATGAATAATATTCCAACCATGCTTGTAGAACTCAGTCGTGAAACCATCAGGGCCAGCAACTTTGCCATCCTCCATCTGATCAATGATATCCTTAATTTCTTCATTACTAGGAATACAAGTAAGTAAAGAGTTATCAATCATAGTATCACAATTATAAAGAGAATTATACAGCTGAGCCTAAGAATCCCCATCATTACTGAAAGCAAGGGGAAAAATTTGTAACTCCATTATGAGCAATATCATTGAGATTATTGAGCACAGTACCATCAGTGCTAATAATTTTTTATATCATATTAAGATTTCTTTTATTTTTAGTGCAAGCAAGATAATATTATTTCTGTCACCATCCAAAAAATGGACCTTGGCTGTTTTTTTAGCATAAAAATTCTCCTCCATAATGATGGACTCATTTAAATTCTACTGACTTTGAAGTAAAACATTCCAGTCAATAATATTGTTAACAAAATCAACTTCAAAAGATTTGACATTTTCTTCAAGATTCTCAATGTTACGATGAAGATTCCCAAAGACCTCCCAATTCCACTTTCTAAGCACTTTAGCAAAATTCTTATGTAAGCACCATAGTTTATAACCCGAAGAACCAACTACATTAGTCTTCCAAGTATTTTTAAGAAACTGAGTATAGCTTTCTTGAAGAGACCACATATTATAAAATCTGAAATTATACTGAGTCATATGGGTGTTATTCATAATTTTTAGCAGTATAGGTGCATGGATAGAAGCATTAATAGACAAATGATGAACGCTACACAGAGAAAAAGTACTAATCCAAGTAGAATTAGCAACAAATCAATCATGATGTTCAAAAAACTTGCCTCTATGCCAAGTAAACGGGTTCCCATGAAAACCAAAATCATAAAGCCCTGCATCCATCAGAGTATCATTAAATTTAGTAATAAGATTGAGATTTGGGGGAATTTTGCCTTCCTTCTCAAGAGTAGAAGAAATAATGTTGAAATGCCCACCCATAAGCAAAGCCTCATTATCTAGATTAAGAGACTTAATCAAACTCCAGAGCTCTATACACGCTTGTTTAGTACATCCAGCATAGATGATGGATAAATAATTAAATTCATTAAGATAATGAATTCTTAGATTCAACAACTGCTTGTGATTGATAAAAATATCAATATGCAAAGGTTCCTTCCATAAGAACTAAAGCTTGTTATTGATGTTTGCAAAATAATTGAAAGCACCAATATGCCTAACATAAAACTCATTATTCACAGCCGCAACCATAGGTTCAAAAATACCCATAAAACTTAAATTAGAAGAACAAATTAAATTTTTAAGCCTTGTAGAAGCACAAGATTTTGCTATGCCTCTAATATTCTAGATTAAAGTGTTAAACTTCGTCAAGAACAGTCTTTCCTCTGTTTGATCTAGCAATTGTAGCCATTGAAGGCTTATCAATATCTTTACCTTGCAAGTGAAATGAAAAGCCTTAGGATTAACATAAATTAGTTCTCGAAACCTTTAAATTTCCTTTTCCTCGATGATATCTGAATCATCCAATCCTCTTCCAACTCATTACGAGTAAGAGCAGGACATTCCTCAGTAGTCGGACATACATGACGAACAAGCAATTTATCTAATTGCAAATTTTTTGGATTACAAACTTGATTAGTATCTTGAATCATCTCATTAGGAATGGTATTTCTAATATTAACCAAAGTAGTCAAAATACTAGAAGAAGAAGGAAGAACATTCTCTTTAATCAAAGAATTTTCAACTAATTGAGGAACAATATTAAGAGGCTCATCCGTAATAGAGATATGATTATCATCTAAAGAATGTAAAGAAACAACTCTATCATCTTTAGTATGTAGTGTATTCTGAGTGGTTTTTGAATCAAAATTCATCTATTTATGTTTTTCCCCAATTTTATTTTTATTTTTCCGCAATTCAGGATGAGCATTATAACAGTAAGAAAGAAGATGCCCAAATATTTTACATTTAGTGCAGTAATGTGGAATAAATTCCTGCTCAGCTTTCTACCAGTATCCATCATTTGAATTCCCCATCCAAATAGAATCATTAAAAACCAATGTAACATCTCGTTAGACAAAAAATCTAGCCATCAAAGACCTAGACAAATTACGAGTGGCAACATCCATTTTCAATCGTTTGCCAAAAATTGATCCCAAGAAATAAAGTACTTTTAGATTAAAAAAATAAAGTTTTAATCCAGGAAAATGTATCCAGACATGCATAATAGGGACCTTATCCAAAGGATTGAAATTAGGGGTCCATTTAAGAAGTTTCAAGAAACACTTCTCAATGATTAAAATCCTTTTAGCAAAAATTGAGGTGTAATCCTCCTCTAGTTGCAACTTTATCATTAAGTTGTGACTATCAATCAACCCTAAACTTCATCCTACAACTAAGTGTAAATCAGAAAATAACATTTGAATAATCTCTAATTTAGGGTGAGAAAACAAAAATTTACCAATTAGAGTATACTTTAAGGGCTCAGTTAGAATGTATGTGTCTTCTTCAGAAAAGAAGAAGTGTAGGTTTACCATTCTTGCGTGAGGCTTTTTAAAGCAAACAAACATGTTAGCTCCCATTTGTCTGATTTGTCTGATTTTTTAAGCAAACGACCAGGTTTACCATTCTTAAGAGAAATGAACTTCTCTGGAAACATATGGTTTACCAAAAACCACATCTTTGAAGACGGTGCTCCCGAAGCCATGAAAAGGAGCTACATAGATAGAAACCAGCCACAACACTTTCGAAAAGAGGAGACCTAGTTAAGAAAAGCCAAGAAAGCAAGAATCGTGCCAAGAAAGCTCCAATAAAATCATCTTATAAATCCCCAACAATTGGGAGAAAGTGGTTATATAATTATAAGTAAGAATCCATTATAGTTTGTTAGTGTAATAGAGGGATTCTAGAGTTGGGCGACCAGACAGTGCTCCCAAAGCCATGAAAAGGAGCTAGATAGATAGAAACCAGCCACAACACTTCCAAAAAGAGGAGAACTAGTTAGGAAAAGCCATGAAAGCAAGAATCGCGCCAAGAAAGCTCTAAGAAAACAATCTTAGAAATCACAAACAATTGGCAGAAAGTGATTAGAGAGTTCTAAGTAAGAATCCATTATAGTTTGTTAGTGTAATAGAGAGATTCTAAGGTTGGACGACCAGACATAAGAGGATTGTAAGAGAAAGAAAAAGATTCAAAGGAACTTCAAGAGTTTGATGGAGAGTAATTTGAGATAAGCTTTTATCTTTGTAACAACATTTAGTTTTAATTTAGACTTCTTATGTTTTTGCATGATCTCTACTTTTAAACTTAATTATTGTTGTGTTTTCTCCATGAATTATGAGTAGTTTTCTTTATCTTTTTCTATAAAATGATAATTAATTAAGTGTTGGAGGAAGTTTTGTAAAGTACGGATCTATAATGTTGGAATAAATTGTGATGATTTTATCCTTGTACTTCATTTACTTTTTGATTTGGCCAATTAAGATGTTAATATTTGTTCTGAGAACATGTCAGACCCGTGATGGTATTGTATTAATCAATTAATGGAAAAATCACATGAGATTGTATGGATGAGAAAGTAATTCATATGGTTGAGTGCAAATAAATAGGGAAATAAAATTTGAAGGGTGTAGAATTAGAGAACTTTAGAGTGACAAGCTAAAGCCCCCAATTTGATCAATTATTTTAGGTCTTGATACTAGAAGTTAGCCCTCATGTAGATGGAGAAGAGGAAACTTTAAAGAGAGAGCTAGTATCTTCCCTATCTAGCTCGTCTTGAGGACTATTCAAACTTTATATTAACAAATATTCTTTATAGTATCTCTATTAAGGGTAAGAATAATATCCTATTTGGCAAGACATAATTTAAATACTTTCACAACAAAATTTTGATAAGGGTGGATTTAGTGTGTTAATTTTGCAAATATTTTTTAATATTAAAAAATACATACGGCATATACAATAGTGAAAATGCCAATTAATCCCAATAAAATAGCTTCAGTTCAAATAGCTTTATCTTTTAAATATCATGCCAAATCCCCTTTAAAAGTAATACAAGTATACATTTTTCTCAAGTAATAAAGGGCTCTAATGGAGTCCTAGATATCGATCCCAAGAGGAAGTTAGAAATGCCTATAAATAAGTTCTTAAGATTATAATGTAAAGTGCAATTTTTAAAAATACAAAAAGTAAAGTGCTAAGTTTGAATATTAAGTAACAAGTGAATGCTAGTTAAAATGCAATTGAAAGAAAAAATTAACTAAACTAAATGCTAAACTTTAAAAAGTATATTTAAAAAAATTAAACTATGTTTTTGTGACGAAAAGTTCAAATTTAAGAAAGCATCCTTCCCCTTTACAATGAGTATATCGGTTTTTAAGAAATTAAATCATTTATAAATATTTACAAAAACTATTTTAAGCCAAATAGGAGAAATCATATTCTTTACCCTCTTCTGAATGCATAAAGAATATTGACTAATCAAGAGTTTGGTCCCTAATTCCATGATTAGTCTGGGAGGATACTGACTGCCACTCCAAAGCTCCCACAACTCCCTCAACTAAGGGCTAAAAGTATCACATAACTTTCCAATGAACTGGACCAAATTGGGGATTTTAATCTGTCACCTTTAAATCTCTAATTATGCATCCAACAAAGTTTTTTTCCCTATTTATTTGCACCCAACCCATGGACGAAATACTCTCCCATGAAATAAAATGTGATTCTCCCCATGTTGTAGAAATCATAGCCCTTTTGGAACATAAGTTTTTCAACACATTTTAATATTTCAATTGGCCAGATCAAAAAATAAATCAAGATCGGAGTTCAAATCATCACAAATGTTTTACATTTAAAATCGTAAAACAAAATTAATTCTTCATAAAATCATATCTCAAAGTATGCTAGCGATAAAGAAGACTACACAGAATTCATGAGATACGACAAAACACAGATTTCAAGTATAAAACAAATTTACAAAACAAAGAAATAAAAGATACAACTTATCTCACATTCCTTTTAGAACAAATCCTTAGAAGTTCTCTTTAAGCCTTTCTCTCTTTACAAAAACTCTCAATTCTCTCTTAGAAGTGTAATGAAGAAGAAATTTCTCACATTCTCTCTCCTCTTACAATCCTTGAAGAAAATCTCCATGCCCTTGACTTTTTCTCTCTCTAACTCTCCTTGTCACCCCTTCACACCAACCAACTCTCCTTCAAGCCATAAACTTCCATCTCTTTCATCAAAGGCTACCTCCCTATAAAAAGAATTCAAAAATACCATCCAAAATTTAAGTCCTAAAGTCAACTCTTTTGAATTCAAAAGACACGTCGATTGATCCAAGCAACATATCTCTTCATAAAAGAACCTTCCAACGTGTCTAGTTGTATTGAATTACTTTGAGGAGTGTTTAGAATAAGTGTCCCTTTAAAAAATCTCATAAAATTCATCTCGAGCCGCCTTATTCCGCAAAAAGTCATCTCTGATGCATCTGACGCCAAATATGGCGCATCATGCACCAAAACTCTATCAAATGGTACATTTGTCGCTAATCTAGTGCATCATGCACCAATTTACTAAAGACCGCACTGGTGCCAATCCAGTGTATCAGGTGCCAATCTGGAGAATCATGCGCAAATTTGGTCTATCTTCTACCATAATTCAAAAATTCACTGTTTTGGCTCCAAATTTTGTTCTTTTTGCTATTTTTGCTTCAAATGCCTAAAATTGATATAACTTCAATAAAAATATAAAAATACCCTTCTTTAAAGTGCAATATCACCAAAAATAAGCATAAAATATATACTGAAAACTACATATTATTTTGGTGTATCAAATTCATATATTTGTTACTGATTCATGATAAGGATTGTATTGCTTTCATCTTACAAAAAATAAGTTAAATTTAATTAATTATTTACTTTATTTTCAATTATCAAAAATTACTAAAAAGAATCAAATTTTTATTCCTACCATAATATCTAAAGTTTGAGTAAGACTCTTTTTTAAAGTAGTGTTTGTTATCTAATTTATTCTTAAAAGTTTGTAGTTCTCCCAGTGGGTTTGATATTTTGGGGCTTAATAAAAAGGTCCTATATTACTTGGTAACGATACGTATACTTGCGTAGTATCCAAATATTTAAATATAACAGTTGTACTCTTTCTTGTCTCATAGTCAAGTTTTTGGCACCGTTGTAAAGAAAAAAATATAAATAAAGAAAATTGAGAATTTAACCACGCCTACATTATAGTAGTATCGTACCAGATAAGGATCAAGTTTTTTGCTTATGTTGTCAAGAAACTTACATCTAGTTCTTAGCAGTGAAGTCAGAGGCAGGAATATATATAAGGAAAAGGGATCAAGTTTTTTTGGCATCGTCGCCGGGGAGAAAAAGCTATAAAATTTAGTAAATTTTGAAGTAATTTCTAGGAAAACAAATTTATATTTTTAGAAAGCCTTATTTAAACTTTTAGATTTATTATAGGAATATCGTAGTGTTGTTTTTATATAAGTTCTTGTTTGTGTGATTTTTTTTAAATTTTGTAGTAATGTATGCATAGTTCAAGTTCTAAAGGACTAGTGCCCTATGATTCTTAATTAGAAAGAACTATAAAAAAAATCAAAAAATAAAATATATAGAAAAAACTTCAAAATTTTCAAGAAATGACAAACGAAAATAATAAAAATACTGAAATTCATCAATAATTTAGACTTTTAAGAGATTATGCAAACCCTAAAGTAGATGAACTTCATTGTAGTATTCAAAAGCCTATTATAGTGGATAATTCATTTGAACTTAAACCTGTTATTATTCAAATGTTATCAAATAATCAGTTTAGGGGAGCACCAACTGAAGATCTAAACTTACATCTTACCAATTTTCTAGAATTGAGTTCTACATTTAAATATGATGGAGTTTCAGATGATGGTATTAGTCTTGGAATTTTTCCATTCTCACTAAGGGATAAGGATAAGATATGGTTATATTCGTTAACACTAGGATTTATCAGAACTTGAGGTGATTTAGCGCAGAAATTCCTTACTAAATTTTTTCCATCATAAAAAACTGTGAAGCTTAAAAATGATATTCCATCTTTGTCAGTTCGAAGGAGAATCTATCTATGAAACGTGGGAATGATTTAAAGAACTCTTAAGAAGGTGTCCACACCATGTTATACCATTTTGGTTCATAATTCAAATATTTTACAATTGATTAGTTGGATCTCTTAAATCTATTACCGATGCCACTGGTGGTGGTTCATTGATATCAAAATAATTTCATGATGCATATGCTTTAATTGAAGAGATGACTACTAATAATTGTCAGTAGCCATCTGAGAGTAAATCCTAAGAAAGTAACTAATATTCATGAATCTGATGATTTTGCAGTGTTAGCAAATCAAGTTGCTACAATTCAAGGAAGCTAGACCAATTTAGAATGAATTTTTCTCAACTAATTTCAATGATTGAAGAGAATTCATTTGGTCAAATGGTAGATTCTCAAACATCATTAGAAACTTTGAATGTCAAAAATAATAAGCCAAATAACCCATATTTAAACTATTATAGCCCAGGTTGGAAAAACCATCCTAACTTTAACTGGAATAGTAATAATTTGGGTGGTAATAATCAGCAATGGAGGAACAACCAGTAAACCCATTTAGAAATTGTAACAACCAAGGTAATAATAATTATATACCTACTTATCCTTCAGGTTTTAACAATAATCCACAATTGAAGGAGAAAAAGTTGTTTATATTAGAAGTGGTGTTGCAAATGGGAAATCAGTTACAAATTTAAGGAGTTGCAATTAAAAATATAAGAATAAACTGGGACAAATAGCAAATTCATCAAGTAATAGATCCCAAGGAATACTTCCTAACAATACAAAGTTAAATCCAAAAGACCAGAATAAAGAGCAAGTAAAAGCAGTTCAACTTAGAAGTGGAAGAGAGTTGGAATGTAGAGTACAAAAAGAGATTAAAGTAGAGAAAGAAGAAATTGAAGAGCCTAAAGAGGACACTCCAAAAGTTTTAGAGAGGTCTATTTCTCCACTAAAACTTACTTGAAAAAATAAACACCTCCATTTCCTCATAGACTTCATCAACAAATTTTGGATAAATGATTTTCAAAATTTTTGGAAATCTTTAAAAAGCTCAAAGATCCTAGTAGCTTCACAATTCCATATGCAATAAGAGACAGATTTTATGGGAAAGCTTTATGTGATTTAGGTGCAAGCTTTAACCTTATGTGATTATCAATATTTAAGAGATTGGGAATAGGAGAAATATCTACTACTACTGTAACTTTGAAGTTAGCAGATCACTCAAAAACATATCTTAAGGGAGTTATATAAGTTGTTTTAGTGAAAGTGGATAAATTTATTGATCATGTTGATTTCATTGTGCTCGATATACAGGAAGATAAAGAGATACCTATCATTTTGAGGAAACTTTTCTATCCACGGGAAGAGCAATGATAGATGTATAGAAATTAGAATTAACTATGCATGTCAATGATCAAATATTTACTTTTAATATTTCAAAATTGATGAAGTATCCTACAAAAGGTAAAGATGATGAATGTTACAGGATATATGTAACAAAATATCTAAGTGAATCTCATTTCAAAGCAACTTATGAAGAAAAATCTAAAATGAAAGAGTTGGAACACAAGCAAAAAGAGCAATTAGAGTAATCTGATGATTTTCATGAGGAAGATTCAAATTATGTTGGAGAAAGTTTTGAAGTTTTGGATACGATAGAAAAAGATAAATCCTTTTGTCCATCAATTGAAAAACCTTTTTAACTTGAATTGAAGTTAGTTCCTAAAAATTTAAAATATGCCTTTTTAGGTGATTCCTCAATATTACCAGTTATAATTTCCCCAAATTTAACTTCAGAAGAAGAAGAAAGTTTAATGAAAACTTTGAACAATTATAAGAAAGTCTTTGGTTGGACAATTGCTGATATTAAGAGAATCAGTCCTTCAATTTGTATGCATAGAATTCTTATGGAAGAAAACTGCAACCCAGGGCTGATCCTCAAAGGAGATTAAATCATGTTATGAAACAAATTGTTAAGAAAGAAATTTTAAAGTGGTTAGATGCTGGAATTATCTACTTTATTTCAGATAGTGCATGGGTTAGTCCTATTTAGTATGTTTCTAAAAAAGAAGGAGTAACTATAACTATCCATGAAAATAACGAGTTAATACTGACAAAACGAGTCACAAGGTGACGAATATGCATTGATTAAAGAAAATTAAATCTCTCCACTAGGAAAGATCATTTTCCACTACCCTTTCTAGATCAAATGTTGGATAAACTAGTTGGGCACAAACAGTTTTATTTTTTGGATGGATATACTGGTTATCACTAAATACAAATACCTCCAAAGGATCAAGAGAAAATTATGTTTACTAGTAATTATCGTATATTTGCTTTAGAAGAATGCCCTTTGGTTTATGTAATGCCCTTACTATATTTCAAAGATGTATGGCGATTATTTTCTGTGATTTAATTGAAAAAGGAATTAAAGTTCTTATGGATGTTTTTTCAGTGTTTGGAACTTCATTTGAATAATATTTAGAACATTTATCAAGAGTACTTATGTTCTATGAAGAAACAAGTTTAGTCCTTAATTGGGAAAAATGCTAATTTATGGTAGCACAAGGAATTATTTTAGGACATCACATATCAGAAAAGGATATGGAAGTAGATCCAACAAAAATTCAAGTGATCACTTATTTACCTCGCCCAACAAATATGAGGGAAATTGGAAGTTTTTATAGGACATGCTGGATTTTGTAGGCGATATATTAAAGACATTTCAAAAATTTCTAAGCCTCTTTGTCATTTACTCAAAAAAGATGTAATTTTTAATTTTGATGAGAAGTACCTAAAAAATTTTAAGCTATTAAGGGAAAAATTAGTCAATGCATCAATTATTGTTTCACCAGATTTTTGAAAAAACCTTTTGAATTGATGTTTGATGCAAGTGATTAAGCTATTGGAGTTGTTTTAGGACAAAAACATGATGCGATTTTCAAAGTAATTTACTATGCTGGTAGAACTCTTAATGATGCTCATATTAAATATAGCTCAACTGAGAAAGAGTTATTAACATTAGTATATATTTTTGACAAATTCATATCATATTTAATTAGAAAAAAAATGTGTTTTGCATACATATCATTTTGATTTTAAAAATTTAATGAAACTAAATGATGCAAAATTAAGACTAACAAGATGGATTCTCCTTATGCAAGAATTTGACTATAAAATAGTAGATAGAAAGGGAGCAGATGATTAGAATGTTGATCATCTATTCAGGCTTAAATCAAAAAAATCACTCTATTTTGAAAAACAAATTAATGGACATTTTATAGAAGAACAATTATTCAATATTAATGAATAGTGTGTTCCATGGTATGTCGATATTGTGAGATTTATTGTTAGTAAACTTATACCATATGGGCTAACATACCGGAAGAAGAGAAAATTTTTATCTGAAGCTAAGACTTATTTTTAGGATGGCCTATTTTTATATAAATAGTGAAAGGATCTAATTATTTGAAGATGTGCGCCTCTAGAAGAAACTTATGAAATTATCCAAAAATGTAA
Organism: Phalaenopsis hybrid cultivar; assembly: GCA_002079205.1. NCBI lineage: Eukaryota > Viridiplantae > Streptophyta > Magnoliopsida > Asparagales > Orchidaceae > Phalaenopsis > Phalaenopsis hybrid cultivar. Next base: position 200,970 of record JXCR01148160.1, on the reverse strand, counting down.
TGATTCTGATTTTGGGGGACATTTTGGTATTGATAAAATAACATACAAAATTTTGTAATCTCAATTTTATTGGCCTAGAATCTTTAGAGATGTTAATGCTTATATAAAAACTTGTGATTGATGTCAATGTGTAAATAATATTTATAGAAGAAATGAGATGCCCCTCAATTATATGTTGGAATTCAAGATATTTGATGTTTGGGGATTAGATTTCATGAGACCATTTATACTATCTTTTAGAAATTTATATATATTGTTAACAGCAGACTATGTATCCAAATAGATAGAAGTTGTTGTTATAGCTCGATGTGATGCTAAACACATTGCAAAGTTTTTAAGAATGAATAAATTTTGTAGATTTGGGATGTCGAGAGTGATAATAGCTGATGAGGGAAGCCTTTTAGACATGCAATAATGAAGAAATTAGTAAAAAAATATAATATCAACCATCAAATTGTTACTGCTTGTCATCCTGAGACAAGTGATTTGGCTAAATCCAATCGTGAAATTAAAAGGATTTTGAAGAAATATGTGGATTCATAAAAAAATGGATTGGTCGATCAAACTTGATTATGCTTTGTAGGCTTATAGAAATGTATATAAAACTCCTATAAGAATGTCCCCATATATGCCAATATTTGGGAAAGCTTTTCATTTACTAGTTGAACATGAGCATAAAGAATATTGGGCTATTAAGGAATTCAATTATAATTTAAAAGATGCTGGTGAGAAAAGACTATTATAATTCAATGAGCTTGAAGATATAAGGAATGAATCTTATGAGAGTGTTATGATTTATAAAGAAAAGATGAAGATGTGGCATGATCACAGGATTTTTACTAAAAACTTGAGCCAGGGCAACAAGTTTTGCTACATAATGCAAGATTAAGATTATTTTTAAGAAAACTTAAGTCCAGGTGGATGGGCCCATTTATTGTGATAAAAATTTATCCCTATGGAGCTGGGGATATCAAAGATCCTAAAATGAAAAAAAAATTGAATTGTCACATAAGGAACCCCTATTTTTTAGGGGATCAACTTAAATTAAATGATCTTCTATTGTTGGGTCAACTAAAATACGCACTGACTATATCGTGCTAACGACGTAAAACCAAACGCTTTGTAGGAGGCAACTCATAGTTATTGGTGTGTATTTGTTTTAAATGTTATATTGTTGTGTTTGATTAAAAAAATGTTGTAGTATTTTTTAATATATAATAATATAGTGAGGATTCTAAGACCTAAACTGATGATTTAGATGGGTTAGAATGCATATTTGTACGTTAAGCAAACATGTGCTAAAGTAAGTACCGGTGCTTATGCTCCAGTACTAAGTTAAGAAAACGTGTAGAATTCATATTCTAGAAGAATTAAAAGTGGTTTAGTGGCTCTAAACATGGTTTAGTGTTTGTGAATGTGGTTAGTGGGTCTGGGATTCGTCTAAAGCCTATAAATAAAATGGAAATGAAGAGAATTTTTACCCCACTTCAAATTTTCATCCTAAAGTCTAGGTGAAGAGAAAAAGAGTAAGAGAACTTGCAAAAATTTTGTCTTATGAGATTGAAATAAAGAAGAAAGATGAAGCCATTAAGAAGAGGATTGTGAGTTAAAGTGTGAAAGAGTTATACAATAGATTCTTAGCCATTAATATAGAAGGAACAGCGGAGAAGATTGCAAAGATTGACGTCGATGTGGCTTCAATCAAAGCAAAAGTGAAAAAGACTAACGCACACTTGGAGCATATCAGATGACAACACAAAATCCAATCAAGGCATACAAGTCATATAGAAGAAGCAGACAAGGCAATGTATTTGATAAACAAGTGTTCATATTTGTTAAGAAACTTGTGTTTGTATTTGTTTTGAAAAATTAATGAAAGTGTTTGTTTGTGTGAAAAATTATGTCTTATTTAATGCTGAATAGAAATTGTGAAAATTTTGTGAATTTTGAGAAAGAGGAGAATAGAAGGGGAAGAAAATAGTTATTAAGATTTATAAAACTATTTAGGGGTGGATGACTTAAGCAAGATATGCATTTAACTTAAAAATCAAATATATTCAAAATTGTCCACTAACGCTTAAGCGCCAAAACCCCGCACTTGAGCACAAGTTACCTGAGAGGCAGACGCCTAAGTGAACCAGTTGCGCTTAAGTGTCAGTTCACTAAAATAGGTTTCCAAATAGTTAAAGTTGAAAAATTGAACCAAAAATTGCCATTTTTACCCCCCCCCTGACCATCGTCTTCTTCCTCTGCTGTTTGCGATTGTGGATCTAAGAAACCTCTAAAGTTGAAGATTTCCTGATGGAGTTGAGTCAAATTTGTTACATTTCATCTTCTTAAGGTGACAACTTCACGTATATATAGAAATATTTTATTTTCAACTATATATTTGGAGTACATTTTGGAATTATGAGAAAAAACAATATTCATGGTGAAAAATTAAGAAAAATCTATGGAAAATACTTGAAAACGATAGTTTAAGTTTTTGGAAGTTAAGTTTAGTGATTTAGACTTGAGTTTTGGTTTTTTTGTAAATTTTATGTGATTTTTAGAAATGACACCAAAAATGACAAGGAGCAAGGGGAAGTCCACTTTCGATTCAAGTAAATTTGTTAGCTCAAAAGCTCAGAATCAATATGTAGAAGCGATGCAGTCAAGAAACTTAATTACTGAGCACTATTTTAAAAATTTGGGCAGAGCTGTGGAAGATTTGATAGTTTGCCGACAGTGGGAATGTTTCTGTTATTTTTCTACTGTAGCGGTCATTTTTGTGGTTTAGGAGTTTTACGCTAATCTCCCTGAGGCAGAGGAAGACCAGGTTATGGTGAGAGGGAAATCAGTAACTTTTTCTCCTAAGGGAATCAATTCATTTTACCAGCTACCACCAAGTTTGTTCTATTTTTATTGAAATTATAATCCTACTGAGGGAGAGATAGATGAGATTATTTATTCATTGACTGCGGGAAGAGGATTATGGAAAATAACGAATGATAGGAGAGTGAATTTTTCTGTGTCAAAGCTTGATGCCACGGCAAAAGCGCGGCACTATTTTATTTCAGCTTGTTTACTCCCTACAAATCATCTTAGTGAAGTTACCAGAGAGAGAGTCATTCTGAAGTACTGTATTCAGCAGTCAAAGCCAATTGATATTGGATCCTTAATTTATCAAACGATCACTAGTTTTGTCAGAGCTGCCACTACTACATGTTTGGAATTCACATCCTTAATCTTTTTTTTTATGTGAGCAGGCTGGTGTGAGATTTGATAGTTGGGAGGAGATTTGCAGCCACTAAAACCTATTATGAGTGTCAATGTGAAATCTTATTTAGATCATTCTATATTTGGCTAGAGAGGATGATTTTCAAGAGTTTATGGTGCTACTACATCTTGTGCATCTACTTCACAACCATCTACATCACAAGGCCAGTAGACTAGTCCTGATTCATTGTTACAATTAATGCTGAGAATGTTAGATAACATCAACTACACTACATATAAGGTACTGAATTTAGAGAATTATGTAGGACATATTGATACCTATATGAAGATACATCGTGATTATGAAGAAAAATATCACACATCTTTGGAAAGCTTTATCAGGGGTGACCAAAGTGTGGTATTTCTTTCATATCCACATTACCCTCACTATGAGCGTATGAATTTTTAGAATGATGATGACGATGACGGTGATGATGAAGAGGAGGATTGAGTTGAATTTTTTTTTTTAATTTTTGAACTTTTATGTGTTGTAGTTGTTTGGACTGCTACTCTTTTATATGTTATTATTTGTTGTAGTTGTTCGGACTGTTGTTGTTTTATGTGTTCTTATTTTTTTGTGTTGGATACTGTTGTGATGTTTAAAAATGAATTTGTGTTGTTGTTAGTAGTTATGTTTTGTTTTTGTGGTAGTGATTGTGTGAACACTGTTGTTTAGTTGAATTTTTTTGGTGTGTGAAGAACTTATTCTAGAGATATTAGGAAGGTTTAGAATATTGCTAACTTTCACTTAAAAATTTCATATTTAAATTTTCAATTTACTACGATGTATTTTCTTTATGTTATAGTTATGATTTTCTATTGGTTTGTGTTTATTTGCTTTTATGTTATCCTCCATAACATAGAAGTCTATTGAACCTCATTTATGTTAAAATTAAGTTAAATTTTGATCAATTTATTTCTACTCTTATTTTTAATTTTTGTACTTTTATATTTAGATATGAAAATTTCTGTAAGCGTTTCGTATTTAGTTTTCATTCCTGCTTATATATATATATTATGCTAAAATGTTTTATCTTATTAAAAATTTGAGAAAGAGTGGAATTCAAAACAATTAAAGGTCTATCAAGATATATAAATCCTCAGCTAAAAAAAGGTAAGGATTAAGAAAATCTTGAAATAAAAAAAAAAGAAAAGTAAAGTCAAGTTGAAAATGAGATGAGAAGCATGAGCATTACTGCCTAATCAAAAAATTGTTTCACGTCTGATCTTTTTAAAGTACAAGACTTGAGAAACTCTTAAACTTAAATTTATAATATAGTAAGTATAATTATTCCAAATAAAAATTTTAAATGTTGGAGATAGAATGCCTAAACCCTATATTTGGGAAATCTACAAGTATCTCTGAATTAGATAGAAACTAATATTTTGCAGACTTATTCTCATTAAAGATTTCTAAACTCTAAGTTGGTTTCATTTACTAAATTTTTCTTTCTAAATTGGACTACTATATTTCTATAGCAAAATTTTAGAATATCCTAAAGAAACTAATTTGCATAATCTACTTATTTTGGTTTTAAAAGATTGGAGTGTCACTTAAGGACAAGCAACATTTTAATTTTGGGGGATTTTGATACACTTAAAATATATAACATTTATGTACACATTTTTATACCTATTTTTGAGATATTGTGCTTTAATGGAAGGTATTTGTGTGTTTTTATTTTAGGTACAATTAAATGGATGAAATATGGTGAAAGAAGTTAAAAAGGATCAAATTTAGAGTAAAAATAAATAAGGTGTGAAAATGAACCGCGGCGCCTAAGCGCCCAGAACTAATGATTAAGCGCTAGGAAACAGAGAAGGTTGTGCATAAGCACCAAAGACCTCACGCTTATGCGCCAGAGGTAGTTATGATGAAAATTCAAGGACTTTTGGACAAATTTTTAAGGGGTTTTTGAAGCAACTCTTGGTGAAAATGTGAATTACATTTAATGGGCATAAAAATATATTGAAATGACTCTTGAAAAGAAGCAACTCTTTCAAGATTCATTGAATTTGGACACATTTTGAAGAGACACCAAAGAACCTTTTAGAAAACTATAAAAGGGAGGACTTAGATTGTTTTCATCTTATAAAAGGGTAAAGAATAATATTTTTTTATTCGGTACAACACAGTTTAAATAATTTCAGAACATAATTTATATATTTGTTACTAATTCATGAAAAGGAAAAAGATATTTTATTTGTGTTTCTTTCATCTTACAAAAATCTAGTTAAATTTAATTAGTTATTTACATTATTTTCAATTATCAAAACTACCAAAAGAAGTCATTTATTTTTAATTATAAATAATTACCAAAAAGAATCAAATTTTCATTCCTACCATAGAATCTATAGTTTGAGTAAGACTCTTTTTCAAAGTAGAGTTTGTTAACTAAGTTCTTCTTAAAAGTTTGTAGTTCTTCGTGTGGCTTTGATATTTTGGGACTTAATAAAATAGTTTTATATTACTTGATAATGATATTTACACTTACATGGTATCCCAATATATAAATATAACAGTTGCACTCTTTCCTGCCTTAGAGTCAAGTTTTTGACACCGATGTAAAGAAAGAAATATAAATAATAAGAATTGAGAATTTAACCGCACCTACATTATAGTACTATTGTACCAGGTAGGGATCAAGTTTTTGGCGTTTGTTGTCAAGAAACTTACATCTAGTTCTTAGCATTGGAATCAGAAGTAGAAGTATATATAAGAAAAAGTAATCAAATATCCATCCTAAAAGCAAAAATAATGGTGCCCAGCTAGTTTATCCAACATTTGATCTAGAAAAGCTAGATGAAAATTTTCTTTCCTAGTGGCGCCATGTAATTTTCTAGAATCAATACATATTCACCATCCTTTAACTTGTCTAGTAAGAAATAATTTATTTTTTTCATTTGCAACAACAATCACTCCTCCTTTCTTAGGAACACAATGAATAAGACTAACCCATGAACTATCTGAAATTAGATAAATAGTTCCAACAGTCAACCACTATAAATTTTTTTTCTTAGCAACCTCTTTCATTATAGGATTTAATCTTCTTTGAGGATAGATTCTAGGCATATAATTATCTTCTATTAAAATTCTATGCATACATATTGAAGGACTGATTCCTTTAATATCAGCTAATGTCCAACCAAAGGCTTTCTTATGATTCTTCAATGTCTCTAATAACTTTTCCTCTTATTCATCTATCAAATCTGAGATATAATAACAAGTAATATTGATGAGTTTCCCAAAAATTTATACTTTAAATGAGTAGGTAGAACTTTCATCTCATGTTCAAGAGGTTTTTCAATAGAAGGTATCAGAGGTTTACTATTTTTTTAGTAATATCCAAAATTTTAAATTCTTCTTGAACATAATTGTCGACACAATTTTGGTTTTGGAGTTGCCCGTTGGAAGTTGGTCGGCCACCAGAATCAAAATCCCGTCACCCGCTTCAGAAAGGTATTTAATTTACAGACA
>JXCR01148160.1:183805-194153 GCA_002079205.1 Phalaenopsis hybrid cultivar | reverse complement strand
TATATATATATATATATATATATATATATATATGGAAGAGCACTATATCATAAATTCATCCCATATATTTTGTAGTTTAAATGGAACAGCACTGAATCTCAAGTTATGTATATATCCCAAAAGATAAATATAAGACTTGAGGGTGAGGCTCGATCAAATAAAATAAGAAATGTATGACATCCATTTGGTCTACAAAAACCATTTTATTTGTCGACAAGTTCCCCTATTTAATATGAAGAATTAAATAGGGTTTATATTAAGTTGGGTTTGGAAAAGTTTCCTATAAGGGCAAGCCCCTATAGTTAATTACATCTTAGATAACTGAATTCACGTAAGAAAACTCTCGATAAAAATCAGGGAATATTATCTTCAAAGAGATCAAAAAGATAGGACTTTTCAACGAGATCGGACAAAATGGTGTGAAAGGAGAATGGCTCAAATTTGGAACATTTATTGTAGAATTCAAAAGAGGAAGAACTAATGGGTGTCACAGATCCGAAGGAGAACTTCGGTGACTTCCCAAGCCGCCCTATGGTTTGGCTTCAGTTTAGAAGAGAAATTACTTAAGTGTTTCATCTTGCAAATTTTATTAATTTAGGACTTACATTCATGTGAAACGATCACACAAATAGTTTGAAAGATCTGAGGATTTAGGTCTTGACAAATGAAAACCTTGAAATCCTAAGACGAGTTAGGGATTATATTGTATAGCAAAACCATAAAAAGGCCTAAAGATAAGTTTAGGATTTATGTTGCATAAGCAAACCACCTCAAAGTCCTATGGCTTGGTTATTTAACCCTAAAGGAAGATATGTTGTTGTAGATCCTCTTGCTATCAAAGATGGTCATGCTGCCCACAATGCTAGATCCAAGCTCCTCGTCGTAGAAAGTTTAAGTTTTCGAATGTTTCAAGTTATAATTTCAAATCAGATGTTCCTATAGTTATGGTTCCTTAAATATTATGGGGCATATTAAAGTTGGTTAGAGTGACACTGATTAGGATCCTACGGTTCCCTCAATCCAGTACCACTATTTTCTTTCAGATTCACTTAGTCCAAATGAATTTACTAAACTCAACCAAATGAGTTCCATACTTTTATTTAGACAGTGGGAAGTCTCGTTAGCAACCGTAGGTTACCTCCTTTGAGGGATTCCCGATCATCTGATAGAGACATCTTAATTTAGTTGAAATATTTATTTTGTAATGTTTGTGATTAAATTTTAAGTTGTCTTAAACTTTGAATGTTGTGGCGGTGAATTTTATCTTGATTAATTTTAGTTTTGGTTTGGGTTTTGTGGATATCCTACCAGTTTTGGTTTTCATGCAGGGTGACATCGTTGTTCAACATGCAAGCTCGAGACAAGAAGTGCAGAAAGGTAAATGCATTAATTTAAAAGCGTACCTCTTAATTTTTCTCGTTCCTCCACCTGAAAGGTTAGTACTTGCAATGCATGTATAATTTTACAGTGGATTTAAATTGCAGGTGTAGATGAAGGTTTAGCTACCAAACTCCAAGTTATGACTTTATTTGATCTCAGAAGATCCTAGTAGATGATATTAGAACAAAAATATAGCAAGTCCAGTTTGCTCTTCAAAATGTCCAATAGATTTCAAAGTTTTTGAGGCATGACCTTGGACCACAATGAAGATCTCTTGAAATATTTCGAGTTCACTTTGGACTTATCATATTGTTCCATTAATCATCAAAGGTCGAAGTGTGATTACCTCATTGCTCAGTGAAACTTGGCAATTTAATTATCCCGAGGATATGATACCTAGTTAATAATGTTTCGTTTAAAAGTTATGTGAGTGGGTGCCCCTAGGGCAATTTTAAGTCATTTAAGAATGTGGTGTTCATAATTAAATTCAGGCTTGTAGTGTTTAAGGATATTAATTACCAACCATGTTATCTTCTAAATCTAATCAATTGAGTGTAGACATTGAAAAGCTTAGGTCACTACTAAGCCTTTAACAATCATAAAAGGTGAAATGGTGATTATCAAAATTTTGATTTAAGTGTCATACGTCCTTATTGAAGTATCAAATCATTCTCAACTTTGGGCTTGAGAAAAGTAAATTATCATCTTTTCCAGCTTAAACTTATCAATTAAGAATCTTTTGATCTTAATTGACTTCTAAGTCATGAAGATTAGGAGAGTTATGATTTTATTGATGTTGTACAAAGGTGGTGAGTGAGTTTCTACCTTTTAGTCCCATTGTATTTCAATCATCCAAACATGTTTATTAAGATCAAAATCACTCATTTTCTCTTAGTTAATCCTAAATTTTGATTAAAGCACTAAAATCTAAAATTACCACTTTGCTCTTCGGGCACTTCACCTCATAACTCATTAAACACAACTCACATGACTTTCAAGGTTTAGAGCGTCATATCAATGATGTTATTACAATAGTAGAGGAGAATATATGGACTTCTCAAAATTTAATTTAATTTAATTATTTATTTAAACTCAGAAAATAGGATTCTTTAAAAATTGATTTATTTGGCTTTCCAAAATAAAATTTTTTATTTAAGAGAAAATTATTAAAGGTTTCCCTAGGTGAGAGAAATACTTAGACAAAATTTCCTGATTATTCTTTTAATTAAATAATTATTATTATTATTTTATTATTAACAAGTTTTAATGATTTAATTAAATAGAAAGTACTGTTTTAATTACAAAAATTATTTTTATGTTTTTATTAGACTTCTCTGAGTTCTTAAAACTCATAGAACCAAATTTTGTATTTTTAAAATTTTTAATTTATTCATCATAATTATTTTAATGGAAAAATAAGAAAAATTCATCTTTTAAGCTTTTAAAATTTATTTTTAATTTATGAGAATTAGGAAAAATATTTTAATGAATTCCAAGTGATTAGGGAATAATTAGGCATATTTTGAAATATTTTGATTTTTTTTTGGATTTTTAATTGTTTTTAAATTCAAAATAAGGCTAAAAAATTAAGTTTTTTTTCTAAAAAATACTTTTTCTTTTTCCCAAGTGCCTCTCATCACAAGGAACTCAGAAAACTATTATTCATACTTTTCCCAAGTTTATTTAGTTTATTATAATTTTTTTTTTGTACAAAAATACAAGATTCCTTAGAAAATCAACTTTAATATCTGATCTTAATCAAATAATTTTCAAATATTTACAGTGGAAAATATGTTTTTTATGAATAATGTGGGATTCATTTTGTCAATTTTTGATAAGTATATAATTTACAAAAATTAGTAAAATACATTTTCATTTAATTAAATATAGAAATTTACAAGTTAATTCAAGACATCATGATGTTTTTCCTAAACTTCCTAACCACAGGAAACTTAATAAAATTATTCTCGTAATTTTCCAAATGATTTTTTTATTTAAATAATTAAAATAAGCCAAAATGTCCACCATAGATTTAAAATTAGGGCTAGAAGCATAAAAATGCCCTCTGACCTTGGAAAAATCAGAGAACATCCCCTCTGTGAGGAGGAATAAACTTTAGACAGTATTTAATTCATTAAAAAATAGAGAATAAGAAAATTATTTTTATTTTTAGTCTACATTATTCTCCTCTATTCACTAAGCAACTGGATATTTTTATTTTGTTTTTATGATCTTTCTTGACAAAGATATGGATTTTTGAAGTTTAAGCATTTTAAAAAATTCAGAAAATTCATAGTTCTCTACTTATCCACGGGACGCCTGATACACCAAAAATATAAGCATTTTTAGACCCATGTTTTTATACTTATTTTTTGTGATATTGCACTTTAATGGAATATATTTTGATGTTTTCTTGCAGGTTGTTGATTTTTAGGGCTTAAAGCAAAAAAGAAGCAGAAAGGATGAAATTTGGAGTCAAAATGACGTTTTGAGGAAATACTCAGCACCGGCAGCGCCAAGGTCAATATCGACGGCGTAGAAAAACCAAAGGCTAGAGAATTTTTACTTAGCGCCGACGGCGCCAGACTAGCGCTAACAGCGCCAAAGGGGGTTCATACCCCATTTCTAGAAGGTTCGATGTATTTGGATGATTTTTTAAAGAGTTTTTGGAGGCATCTCTTGGAGAACCGGCCTTGGACTTTATTTGGGGCTGAATTTCATCAGAAAACAGGCTCCTCTACGTTCATTTTTTGCTCCACAACATTCCACCACGCCACATTTTCATAATCCATCTTCATTCCACCACCATATTAGAGTCAATAGTAATTTTGCGTTCAGAGTTTAGAGTTTTTGTGGTGAGATATAGTGTGAAACTTTCTGTAAGAGTATTGGAGAAGGAGAAAGTGAGAGAGTTCTTCTTCATGCATTCTTAAGAAAAGGCTACAAAGGATTTTCTTTGAGAAAGAGTTCCAGATAAGTTTGTTTATTTATTTAGTGTTGTATGAACTTTCTTTTATATATGAAATTTATGTTTTGTCATATCTTTCTCATGAAGTCTGAGTAGTTCTCTATCTTTCCCTCTACTCTGAAATTTGTGTTTTGTCATATCTTTCTCATGAAGTCTGAGTAGTTCCCTCTATCTTTCCCTCTACTATGAGATATGATGTATCTTTTTCATGAAGTCTGAGTAGTTTACTTTATCTTTCTCCCTACTCTGAGATATGGTGAAGCTGAGTAGTTCCCTCTATCTATCTCCATACTCTGAGATATGGTGAAATGAAGAGATAATATGAATGTGCCATAATTAAAATATAAAATAAATTGTGATGATTTTTCAACTCCAAACTTAATTTACCTTTCAATTTGGCCAATTGATTTGTTAAAATATATTGTGAAACATATGATCCGGGAAATGGAGTATGAGTTATACAACAGAGTGAGGGTCACATTTGATTTCATGAAGGAGAAATTTGTTCAAGAAATTAAGTGCAAATAAATAGGAAAATATTCTTTATTGAGTGTAGAATTGAAGAATCTTTAGGGTGACAGGCTAAAATCCCCAATTTGGTTAATATACTTTGTTGGGTGTAGAATTGGATATTTCTAGGGTGACAGACTAAAAATCCCCAATTCGATATTAGTGTTTAAAAATTAAAGTGAGAGTTAGCCTTCAGGTGAAGGGAAGTGGGAGCTCTAGAGTGGGAGCTGGTATCCTCCTAGCCTAGCCATGGATTTAGGGACTAAACCTAAGATTAACCAATGATGCTCTATGCACTGTATCAGGGTAGAAAATTAAAATTACTCCTATTTGACACAATACATATTTTAAACATTTATCTCATCTCATTTTACCAGAATTTCATTGTAGTGGGAAGGATGCTTTTTCACATAAGAAATCTTCATTACATAAACATGATTAGTAGATTAGTAGTTATTAATTAAAATTTGCATTTCTGTTTCGCTATTAATTAAGTAATTTAGTTTGGTTAATATCTCAACATTCGAAATTAGTGACAACGATTTCGTTTGATTTTCGATAAATTTCTTGTTAAAATTCATCATTGCTAACTTACACCTTCCCAGTGGGATCGATATTTGAGGCTTAAATAGAAAATTCATTATTACTTGATAACAATACGTATACTTGCGTAGAATCTCATTATTAATTGCCTATAATTTTATATACTTTACACAACTTACTTTTCATATAAGGATCAAGTTTTTGGCACTGTAATCAGGATCAAGTTTTTGGCGGCGTTGCCTGGGAAGGTAACANATTGATTTGTTAAAATATGTTGTGAAACATATGATCTGGGAAATGGAGTATGAGTTCTACAAAAGAATGAGGGTCACATTTGATTTCATGAAGGAGAAATTTGTTCAAGAAATTAAGTGCAAATAAATAGAAAAATATTCTTTGTTGGGTGTAGAATTGGAGAATCTTTAGGTTGACGGGCTAAAATCCCCAATTTGGTCTTGGTGTTTAAAAACTAAAGTGAGAGTTAACCTTCAGGTGAAAGGAAGTGGGAGCTCTAGAGTGGGTGTCGGTAGCCTAGCCACGAATTTAGGGACTAAACCTAAGATTAACCAATGATTTTCTATGCACTGTATGAGGGTAGAAAATTAAAATTTCTCCTATTTGGCACAAAATATATTATAAACATTTATCTCATCTCATTTTACCAGAATTTCATTATAGTGAGAAGGATGCTTTTTCACATCAGAAATCTTCATTACATAAACATAGTTAGTAGATTAGTAGTTATTATTTAAAATTTACATTTTTTCTTTGCTAATAATTAAGTAATTTAGTTTGGTTAATATCTCAATATTTGAAATTAGTGAGAGCGATTTCCTTTGATTTTCTATAAATGTCCTGTTAAAATTTATCATTGCTAACTTACACCTTCCCCGTGGGATTGATATTTGGGACTTAAATAGAAAGTTCATTATTACTTGATAACAATACGTATACTTGCGTAGAATCTCATTATTAATTGCCTATAATTTTATATATTTTACACAACTTACTTTTCATATAAGGATCAAGCTTTTAGCACTTTAATCAGGATAAAGTTTTTTGCGTTGTTGCCGAGGAAGGTAACGGTTAAATTTNATATATATATATATATATATATATAGTTTAGAAAAATATGAAATCAAACTGATCTTATATATTTCATAGTTTAAAGGGAAGAACACTATATCTCAAGTCATGTATCTATCCCAAAAGATAAATATAAGACTTAAGGGTGAGGCTCGATCAAATAAACTAAGAAATGTGTGACATCCATTTGGTTTGCGAAAATCATTTTATTGTTGACAAGTTCCCCTATTTAATATGAAGAATTAAGTAGAGTTTATATTAAGTTGGGTTTGGAAAAGCTTCTTATAAGAGCAAGCCTCCATAGTTAATTACATCATAGATAATTGAAGTCACGTAAGAAAACTCTCCATAAAAATCAGGAAATACTATCTTCAAAGAGATCAAAAGGATATGAGTTTTCAACGAGATCGGACAAAGAGGTGTGAAAGGGGAATGACTAAAATTTGGAACATTTATTGTAGAATCCAAAAGTGGAAGATCTAGGGGATGTCACAGACCCGAAGGAGAACTTCGGTGACTTCCCAAGCCACCTTTTGGTTTAGCTTTAGTTTAGAAGAGAAATTACTTAAGTGTTTTATCTTGCAAATTAAGTCTAATATTGGTATTGCAAGAAAAGTTGGAATCTAATTAAATGAAAAACGAAAATCGCAAAAATTTGGCAACTAGCGCGACGATGCCAGAATGGCCGCTAACGACACCTAAGAAAATGTATCTTAGCGTCAGCGGTGCTGAGAGCAGTTGGACTGTTCCTACAAGTTTTAACGGACTTTGGCAGTATTTTGCTTCATAATAACCGCCGAGAGGTGTTTTTAAAGTCCTAAAAACTACCTAGGACGCCTAAAAACTTTCTATTTTTGGATTCCATGACTTCCAATTCTAGAAATACTTCATGGTATGGAGTTTCTAATAGAAGAAATTTTATTAGTTTAGACACCTAGAGATTATATGATAAATTTATTATGAAGAAGAGATTGATCAAGGAAAGAGGATTTGATAATCATGGGTTGATCAATCCAAGTGCTCCAGTTGACAAGATTATTCTGCAAAGGTGATGGGAAGTTCTGTGTTACACTACTGTTGCGGTTGTTGTACCTATTGTGATGGAGTTCTATGCAAATCCACATAGAATTACCCATGGAGTTGTCTTTGTACAAGGTAAGGCTATACCATTTACTCCTATAAGGATTAATGAACTGTATATGATAGAAAATGTTTCAATCTGTCATTATGCAAATTTTGTTCCTACGCAAGATTGAATGATGAAATCATCCTCAACTTTAGGTTTGAGAAAAGTAAATTATCATATTTTCCAGCTTAAACTTATCACATAAGAATCGTTTGATCTTAATTGACTTCTAAGTCATGAAGATTAGGAGAGTTATGATTTTGTTGATGTTGTGGAAGGGTGGTGAATGAGTTTCTACCTTTTAGTCTCATTGTATTTCAATCATCCAAACATGTTTATTAAGATCAAAATCAGCCATTTTCTCTTGATAAATCTTAAATTTTGATTGAGGCACCAAAGTCTAAAATTACCACTTTGCCGTTGGGGCACTTCACCTCATAACTCATTAAACACAACTCAAATGACTTTGAAGGTTTAGAGTGTCATATCTATGATGTAATTACAATATTATAGGAGAATATATGGATTTCTCAAAAATTAATTTAATTTAATTATTTATTTAAACTCAAAAAATAGGATTCTTTAGAAATTGATTTATTTGGCTTTCCAAAATAAAGTTTTTTATTTAAGAGAAAATTATTAAAGGTTTCCCTAGGTCAGAGAAATACTTAGACAAAATTTCATGATGATTTTTTTTAATTAAATTATTATTATTATTATTATATTATTAACAATTTTCAATGATTTAATTAAATAGAAAATACAGTTTTAATTGCAAAAAATATTTTGATATTTTTATTAGACTTCTCTGAGTTCATAGAACTCAAAGAACCAAATTTTGTATTTTTTATAATTTTAATTTCTTCATCATAATTATTTTAATGGAAAAATAAGGAAAATTCATTTTTTAAGCTTTTAAAATTTATTTTTAATTTAGGACAACTAGGAAAAATATTTTAATGAGTCTCAATTGATTAGAGAACAATTAGGCATATTTTGAAATATTTTGAAATTTTTTGGGATTTTTAATTATTTTTAAATTCAAAATCAGGCTAAAAAATTAAGTTCTTTCTAAAAAATACTTTTTATTTTTCCCAAGTGCCTCTGATCACAAAGAACTCAGAAAACTATTTTTCATAGTTTTCCCAAGTTTATTTAATTTATTATATTTATTTTTGTACAAAAATACAAGGTTTCTTAGAAAATCAACTTTAATACCTGATCTTAATCAAATAATTTTCAAATATTTACAGTGGAAAACATGATTTTTATGAATAATGTGGGATTCATTTTGTTAATTTTTTATAAGTAAATAATTTACAAAAATTAGTACAAGACATTTTTATTTAATTAAATATAGAAATTTACAAGATAATTCAAGACATCATGATATTTTTCCTAGACCTCTCTAACCACAGGAAACCTAATAAAATTATTCTCATAATTTTCTGAATGATTTTTTGATTTAAATAATTAAAATAAGCCAAAATGGCCACCATAGATTGAAAATTATGCTAGAAGCATAGAGATGCCCTCTGACCTTGGAAAAATCAGAGAACATCTCCTTTGTGAGGAGGAATAAACCCTCAAAATTTCAATCCATGGTGAGCAATTTTTTATCATAATAAATTAAAATACTTTAGACGACATTTAATTCATTAAAAATCAGGGAATAAGAAAAAAATTTTTATTTTTAGTCCATATTATTCTCATCTATTCATTGAGCAAGAGGATATTTTTATTTTATTTTTATGATTTTTCTAGAGAAAGATATTGATTTTTTAAGTTTAGGCAATTTAAAAAATTCAGAAAATCCATATTTTTCTACTTATCCATGTGATGCTGGATACACCGAAAATATAAGCATTTTTAGACCCATGTTTTTATACTTATTTTTTGTGATATTTCACTTTAATGGAAGGTATTTTCATGTTTTCTTGAGGTTGTTTGATTTTTAGGGCTTAAAGCAAAAAGGAAGCAAAAAGGATGAAATTTGGAGTCAAAATGACGTTTTGAGGAAATACTCAGCGTCGGCTGCGCCAAGGTCAGCGCCGACGGCGTAGAACAACCGAAAGCTGGAGAATTTTTACTCAGCACCGGCGGTGCCAGACTAGCGCTAACTGTGCCAAAGGGGGTTCATACCCCGTTTCTAGAAGGTTCGATGTATTTGGACAATTTTTTAAGAGTTTTTGGAGGCATCTCTTGGAGAGCCGACTTTGGGATGAATTTTTATCAGAAAATGGGCTCCTCTACGTTCATTTTTTGCTCCAAAATGTTCCATCATGCCACATTTTCATAATCCATCTTCATTCCACCACCATATTGGAGTCAATAGTAATTTTGCTTTCAGATTTTAGAGTTTTTGTTATGACATATAGTGTGAAACTTTCTGTAAGAGTATTGGAGAAGGACAAAGTGAGAGAGTTCTTTTTCATGCATTCCTAAGGAAAGGCTATAAAGGATCTGGTTTGAGAAAGAGTTCCAGATAAGTTTGTTTATTTATTTAGTGGTGTATGAACTTTCTTTTATATATGAAATTTATGTTTTGTCATATCTTTCTCATGAAGTCTGAGTAGTTCTCTATCTTTCCCTCTACTCTGAGATATGGTGAAATGAAGAGATAAAATGAATGTGCCATAATTAAAATATAAAATAAATTGTGATGATTTTTCAACTCCAAACTTAATTTACCTTTCAATTTGGCCAATTGATTTGTTAAAATATATTGTGAAACA
>JXCR01148160.1:166204-182978 GCA_002079205.1 Phalaenopsis hybrid cultivar | reverse complement strand
GCTCCAAAGGATCAAGAGAAAACAACGTTAACAAGCCCATATGGAACATTTCCTTTTCGTAGAATGCCTTTTGGACTATGTAATGCACTTGTAACTTTTCAAAGATGTATGATGTCAATTTTTAGTAATTTTATAGAACATGGAATGAAAGTGTTTATGGATGATTTTTCTGTATTTGGGACTTCATTTGAATTATGCCTTAATAATTTAGAAAAAGTTCTGGAAGTATGTGAAAAAGTTAATTTAGTATTAAATTAGGAAAAATATCAATTTATGGTTGCTGGAGGCATTGTACTCGGGCATAAAATTTCTGAAAAATGCATGGAGGTCGATCCTGCAAAAATCCAAGTTATAAAAAAATTACCACCGACTACTAGTGTTAAAGGGGTGAGAAGTTTTATTGGACATGCTGGTTTTTACAGGCGCTACATAAAAATTTTTTCAAAAATAATTAGGCCTGATTAAATGAATAATGCAAAATTTGATTTTAATGAAGAAAACATAAAGATCATTTGAATTATTAAAGAAAAAATTAGTCACTGCACCTATAAAAGTACCATCTGATTGGGAGGAGCCATTTGAAATAATATGCAATGCTATTGATTATGCAATTGGGGTTGTATTATGACAAAGGCATGACAAAGTTATTAAAGTTATATATTATGCTATTAAGAGTCTAAATGAAGCTAAAATTAATTATACTACTACTGAAAGAGAGTTATTAGCTATTGTTTATGTCTTTGATAAATTTAGACCTTATTTAATTGGAACTAAATGTATAGTGCATACAGATCATTCTGTTATTAAATATTTAATGTAAAAGAAGGATGTTAAACAAAGATTAATTAGATGGATACTTCTATTGCAAGAGTTTGATTTTATCATGATTGATAGAAAGGGAAATAATAATCAAATAACTGATCATTTGTCTAGAATAGAAATAGAAATATTAGCTAATTTTACAAATGAAATTTTAGAAAATTTCCCTAATGAACAATTATATTGTATTGATGAAATGGATGTACCGTGATATGCTAATATAGTAAATTATGTTATAAGTGATATTCTACCACTTGACNTTTTTAAAGAATTTTACTTTGCTTACTTTATTTGTTTATGCGAAATATTAGATTTGAAGGTTTAGTATCTTACAATTTAGAATTAGAACATACTATTAGAAAGATTCAAAAATAATAAAGAGAAATTAAGAATTTGAAGAAATGAAAAATAATATAAAAAAATCCAATAAATGAGAATCAACAAAGACCTTTAAATAATTATGTGAATCCGACAGTAGCTGAACTTCATTTAACTATTCAAAATCCTGATGTTGTTGTTATTTCATTTGAGCTTAACCTGTTATTATCCAAATGGTGCAAAATAATCAGTTTGGAGGACACCTACTGAAGATCCTAACTTACATCTTGCTAGTTTTCTTGAAATTTGTGCTACTTTTAAACTCCTAACTTACATCTTGCTAGTTTTCTTGAAATTTGTGCTACATTTAAATATGACGGAGTGTATAATGATGTTGTTAGGCTAAAACTTTTTCCTTTTTCATTAATAGATAAAGCCAAGGCTTGGTTAAATTCATTAGCACCTGGATCTATTAGAACTTGGGGATCAAAAATTCTTGGCTAAATATTTTTCACCCTAAAAAACTGCTAAGCTTAGAAATGATATTACATCTTTTTGACAGTTTGAAGGGGAATCGATATATGAAGCATGGGAAAGATTTAAGGATCTACTTAGAAAATGTCCACACCATGCTTTGTCAGATTGATTAATAATTCAAACATTTTACAATGGATTAGTAGGATCATTAAGATCTGTTATATATGTTGATGTGAGAGGATCCTAATGTCAAAACCTTTTGATGAAGCATATTTTTTAATTGAAGAAATGGATACTAACAATTTTCAATGGCCCTCCAAAAGGGTAAATCCTAAGAGAGTAGCCAGTATTCATGATTCTGATGCAATTTCTATTTTGGCATCTCAAATTGCTGCTATTTCTAAAAGATTGATCAAATAGGAGTGAACTATTCTCAAATACCCCCAATATTAGAGGAAAATTCACTATGACAGATTATTGATACTCAACCATCTTTTGAAACCTTAAACGCTATAAATAATTAAAATAACAATCCCTATTCTAACTATTTTAACCTTTGATGGAAAAATCACCCTAATTTTAGTTGGAATATATATAATAATTTGGTGAATCTATTTGTAAATCTGAACAATCAATGAAATCCTAATTTTCAACCTTATTATCCTCTAAGATTTAACTCCAATCCTAATCCACAAGTTAAGGAAAAGAAGTTGATGATGGAAGAAGTGATGTTGAATATGGGAAAAAAAATACAGAATCAAGGGGCTGCTATTAGAAATATTAAAAATCAATTAGGACATATTGCTACTGCACTTAGTAACAGACCTCTGGAATTCTTCTGAGTACTATGGAAGTTAATCCAAAAGATCAAAATAAAGATGAAATTCAATTTATTTAATTACGAAGTGGAAAAGAAATTGAAACAAGAATCCAAAGAGAAACTGAAGTTGATGAAGAGAAGGAAGAAATGGAAAATGATCAATAGGAAAATGAACAAACACAAATTTCTTTAGAAAAACCATTACCTGCATTTCCTCAAAGGCTGAAGCAGAAAAATAAAGATAAACAATTTACAAAATTTTTAGAAATCCTTAAGAAGTTAACAATAAATATTTCTTTTTGTTGAAGCATTGGAACAAATGCTAAGTTATGTGGAATTTATGAAGGATGTACTAAATAAGAAAAGGAAGTTTATAGATCATGAGTCCATTCCACTCAGTGAAGAGTGTAGTGCTATTATTCAGAAAAAGCTTCCTGAAAAATTAAAAGATACTGGTAGTTTTACTATACATTGTGCAATTCGTGAAATGTTTTATGGAAAAGATTTATGTGATTTAGGAGCGAGTATCAATATTATGCCCTTGTAAATTTTTAAACGTTTAGATTTGAGAAAATTTTCCCTTACTATTGTAACTCTTCATGTAGTTGACAATAACTTATCCAAAAAGAGTTATAGAGGATGTACTAGTAAAAGTGGATAAATTTATTTTCCTTGTAGACTTTATAGTATTGGATATGGAAGAAGACAAAGAGATTCCTATTATTTTAGGGAGACCATTTTCTTGCAACAGGAAGAGATGTAATAGATGTACTAAGAGGAGAATTAATAATGAGAGGTAATGATCAAGAAGTAAAATTTAATATAGCAAAAGCTATGAAATATCTTGCAATAAAAAAAGATAATGAATCTTTCAGGAGTAGCTGATTATCTAAGTAATAAACAATTTATGAAATAATTCGAAGATAAATTTAAGAAAGGAGAAATTTTTGAGAGTGAAGATTAAATTAAAGAAGAAGATTTGGATTATATTCAGGGCAAATTTGAAATGTTAGACTTGCTGGAAAACGATAGTAAAAATCTTATCCCCTCAAGTACTAAACCACCTAAACTTGAATTAAAGACATTACCTGCCCATTTAAAGTATGTATTCTTTGGAGAGTCATCTACATTACCGGTTATTATATCTTCCGAGTTAACTGAAATTCAAAAATAAAAGTTAATAGAAATGTTGAAAAAGTATAAAAAGGCTTTTGGATGGACTTTAGCGGATATTAAAGGAATTAGTCCTTCAATTTGTATTCACAGAATTTTATTAGATGAACAATATGAACATAAAGCTGATCCTTAGAGAAAATTAAACCCAATAATGAAAGAAGTTGTTAAAAAAGAGATTTTAAAATGGTTAGATGCTGGAATTATATATCCTTTTTCAGATAGTGCTTGGGTAAGCCCAATTCACTGTGTATCGAAGAAAAGAGGAGTGACTGTTGAAAAAAATGAGAAAAATGAATTAATACCAATAAGACAAGAAACTTGTTGGTGAATTTGCATTGATTATAGAGAAATTAAATATGGCCACCAGAAAAGATCACTTTCCTTTACCCTTTCTAGACCAAATGTTGGATAGATTGGCAGGGAATAAGTATTATTGCTTTTTAGATGGATATACCGTTTATCACCAAATTCTAATTGCTCCAAAGGATCAAGAGAAAACAACGTTAACAAGCCCATATGGAACATTTCCTTTTCGTAGAATGCCTTTTGGACTATGTAATGCACTTGTAACTTTTCAAAGATGTATGATGTCAATTTTTAGTAATTTTATAGAACATGGAATGAAAGTGTTTATGGATGATTTTTCTGTATTTGGGACTTCATTTGAATTATGCCTTAATAATTTAGAAAAAGTTCTGGAAGTATGTGAAAAAGTTAATTTAGTATTAAATTAGGAAAAATATCAATTTATGGTTGCTGGAGGCATTGTACTCGGGCATAAAATTTCTGAAAAATGCATGGAGGTCGATCCTGCAAAAATCCAAGTTATAAAAAAATTACCACCGACTACTAGTGTTAAAGGGGTGAGAAGTTTTATTGGACATGCTGGTTTTTACAGGCGCTACATAAAAATTTTTTCAAAAATAATTAGGCCTGATTAAATGAATAATGCAAAATTTGATTTTAATGAAGAAAACATAAAGATCATTTGAATTATTAAAGAAAAAATTAGTCACTGCACCTATAAAAGTACCATCTGATTGGGAGGAGCCATTTGAAATAATATGCAATGCTATTGATTATGCAATTGGGGTTGTATTATGACAAAGGCATGACAAAGTTATTAAAGTTATATATTATGCTATTAAGAGTCTAAATGAAGCTAAAATTAATTATACTACTACTGAAAGAGAGTTATTAGCTATTGTTTATGTCTTTGATAAATTTAGACCTTATTTAATTGGAACTAAATGTATAGTGCATACAGATCATTCTGTTATTAAATATTTAATGTAAAAGAAGGATGTTAAACAAAGATTAATTAGATGGATACTTCTATTGCAAGAGTTTGATTTTATCATGATTGATAGAAAGGGAAATAATAATCAAATAACTGATCATTTGTCTAGAATAGAAATAGAAATATTAGCTAATTTTACAAATGAAATTTTAGAAAATTTCCCTAATGAACAATTATATTGTATTGATGAAATGGATGTACCGTGATATGCTAATATAGTAAATTATGTTATAAGTGATATTCTACCACTTGACATAAAAAATCCACAATTAAAGAAGTTTATATATGATTCAAAAGACTATTTTTGGGATGACCCATATTTATATAAACAATGTAAATATCTAATTATTAGAAGATGTGTGCCTTATGAAGAAACTCAACAGATAATTAAAAGATGTCATGATTCTGAATTTGGAGGACATTTCAAAACAAATAGAACTGCATATAAAATTTTACAAGCTGGATTTTACTGGCCTAGTATTTTTAAAGATGTTAATGAATATATTAAAACATGCGATAGATGTCAACGTGTAGGAAATATATCTAGAAGAAATGAATTGCCTCTAAAGTACACATTGGAAGTTGAAATTTTTAATGTGTGGGGATTAGATTTTTATGGGATCATTTATGACTTGATTTGGAAACTTATATATATTATTTGTTGTTGATTATATGTTCAGATGGATTGAAACTATTGTTGTACCTAGATGTGATGCTCGGAGTATTTCTAAATTTTTAATTAAAAATATTTTTACAAGATATGGAATATCGAGAGTAATTTTTACTGATGAAGGATCTCATTTTAGGAATAAGAGAATCAAAAAATTAATTAAGAAATATGATATTATGCATAAATTCTCTACTTCTTATCATCCTTAGACTAGTGGTCTAGCAGAGATATCAAATCGTGAAATTAAACGCATTTTAGAAAAAGCTATAAATCCTTATAAATTGGATTGGTCTGCTAGACTTGATACTGCATTATGGGCATACAGAATTGCTTATAAGACTTTTATAGGAATGTCCCCATACAGACTGATATTTGGAAAAACATACCACTTACCTGTAGAATTAGAGCATAAAGCATTTTGGGCTATTAAGGAATTTAATTTTAATCTAAAAAATGTTGGTGAGAAAAGATTATTCCAACTCAATGAACTGGAGGAGATTAGAAATGAAGCATATGATAATGCAAAAAACTATAAAGAGAAAATGAAAGTATGGCATGATCGGAAGATTATTCAAACGAAATTTGAACCCGGACAAAAAGTTCTATTATATAATACAAGAATGAGATTGTTTCCATGAAAACTAAAATCCAGATGGTTAGGACCATTTAAAGTGATTGAAGTTTATTATTATAGAACTATTGTGATTAAAGATCCTAATACTGGAAAGATATTTAAAGTTAATCGGCATTGTTGAAACACTATTATGAAGGACACATACCTCAATTTAAAGAATTTTTAATGTTAAGTCAACCCAACTAAACAAATGGTATGTCGGGATAACGACGTTAAACCAAGCGCATTGTGGGAGGCAACCAATACTTATATATCTATGTATTACAATTTAGTTTGTTAAGTGTCTTATATATTAGTAGATAATAATCCTACACAATTGCATTTATTATAAATTAAGTCCAATATTAGTATTCGAAGAAATGTTGGAATCTAATTGAATGAAAAAAGAAAATTGCAAAAATTTAGCCACTAGAACAAAGACGCCAGAATGGGCGCTAACGACACCCAAGAAAACGGATCTCAGCGCTGGCGGTGCTGAGAGCGGTTGGATGGTTCTTGCAACTTTTGGCAGACTTTGGCAGGATTTTGCTCCATAATAACCGCCGGGAGGTGTTTTTAAAGTCCTAAAAACTGCCTAAGATGCCTAGAAACTTTCTATTTTCGAATCCCATGGGTTCCAATTCTAGAAATACTTCAAGGTATGGAGTTTTTAGTAGAAGAAAGTTTTTTAGTTTCGACGCGCAGAGATTATACGATAAAGTTATTATGAAGAAGAGATTGATCAAGGAAAGAGGATTTGTTAATCATGGGTTGATCAGTCCAAGTGCTCCAGTTGACAAGATTATTCTGCAAAGGCGATGGGAAGTTTTGTGTTACACTACCGCTGCGGTTGTTGTGTCTGTAGTGAAGGAGTTCTAAGCAAATCTACATAGAATTACCCAAGGAGTTATCTTCGTACGAGGTAAGGCTGTACCATTTACTTCTGTGAGAATTAATGAATTGTTTATGATAGAAAATGTTCCAATCTGTCATTATGCAAATTTCATTCCTACACAAGATTTGATGCAAGATATTTATAATTTTCTGGCGGATGAAAGTGATATGTGAGAAGTACAAGATGAAGGATATAGTAGTTTTCCTGCTTCATCACTTAATCCAATTTCAAAGTAGTGACATTTCTTTATTTGTGCAAAAATACTCCCTACTATGAAGATCAGTAGAGTCACCAAGGAGAGTGTTATTTTAAACTACTGTATTCAAATGGAGAAACCTATTGATATATGTTCAATTATATTTAAATCTGTGATGAGAGTCATTATGAATGGGCCAATTTATGGACTTGGGCATCCTTCTATAATTTTTCTGATTTGCAGTCAATCCCATGTGTCATATGAAAATTGGGAAAAAGTTTTACTACCGTGGGAGCCCATGATCCCTATTGATGATCAATATGTTGGTAATGGAAATGAAGCACTAAATGCTATTATAGATCATTCTTCACATGCGTCAACTCCATTAATGCCACCAATAGTTGGAAGTTTTCTTGCTTTAGAGAAGAAATTGAAGAAAATTGAAAGAGAACTTCATAGTATTATGAATGTAGTGGGAGATCTCAAGTACCTTTTTGATCACTTAGATTTGAGAATGAAAGAGAATTTTGATTACACTGGAATTTTTGAAGCAAGATTAGTTTGAATGTTTAAAGAAAAGGGGTGGATTAAAGAAAATTTGACAGATCAATTCCCGTACCGATCCTTCTACAACCTATATGTTCATTACCAATCTATGGGAGATATTAGAGGACGTGAAAGCACTGAAGATGAGGTTGAATGATTGAAGATTGTGAATTCTATACTTTCTTAAAAGTGTTTTCGTGTTTAGTATAATTGTGTGGATTTGGTTAGGTTTGATTTGGTTTGTTTATTCTTTAGAATTTTGAACTTTGATTATGTGTATAGTTTTGTGTCAGTGTTTAGTGTGGTGGCTAGATTTAGACGCTGATTTATAATTAGTTTGCTTAATAGGTGTGAATTTGTGATTTGTAAAATGGTGTTGTAAAAAGTGTATTTTCATATATAAAAGAAAGTTTGTTGTTGTTTGTGAAAATGATTGTTTGTGAAATGTGTATTTATGAATTTAGATAAAAATTTGTGTTTAAAAATACTAAAAACTTTGGTGAAAATTGAAAGGAAATTAAAAATTTGAAAATCCAAATAGTGAATTTCGATCTTTCAGCACCGACAGCTCCTTTGACCAGAGAGCGACGAATTAACCCTTTAATTCACAATTTTCACTGCAAACCTCCATTTTTACCCCTTAAGTCACCTTCAACCTTTGGTTTTGCACCTAGGGCTTGATTTTGGGCAGATTTGAGGTGATTTAGAGGCAAAGGAACTTTGAATTTCATCTTCTTTAGGTAAGAGCTACACTTTAAAGTAAATTTTTTTTATTTTCACTAAAGATTTTTCTCACATTGACTAGATCCAAAATTTTGAAAATTTTTTGAGAGATTTTGAGAAAATGCTTTGGTGAAGAACTCTTACTTAGTGGATTTAACTTTAAAGTGATTTACATTTTGATTTTTGGAATTTTGGGATTCATTCAGATTTTTTCAATTTTTTTCTAGATTTCCTATGGCACCTAGATTGAGCAAAAGGAAAGTAGAATATGATGAGAAAAGGTTTATTAGCTTTAGAGCCAGTGCTCGATTTCATAGTCCTCAATAAAATAAAAAAGTGATTCAGGACTGAGGTCTTAAAAATTTAGGAGGAGAAGTTGAACGATTGATTATCGCTCGATAGTGGAAAAACTTCTGTTATTTTACTGCCGATGCGATAGTTGAGATTGTGATGGAATTTTATGCCAACCTTTTTTAGGCTTCTAATGATTTTGTTTTTATTCGAGGAAAAAAGGCGGAGTTTGCTCCAAGAAAAATCAATGAGTTTTATAAATTAGAAGATGTTTATAGATGTCAGTATCATTCATTTTCTGCTACAGATCAAGCCTTAGATGAAGTTATTTCTTTTCTAACTAGTGAGAAAGGGTCTTGGAAAATAAAGAATGGAGTTAAAGTTAACTTTCCCCTTTCTATGTTAAATGTAGTGTCTAAGGCCTGGCATTATTTTATTTCTGGGAGGATGATTCCAACAAACCATCATAGAGAAGTGACCAAGGATAGAGCCATCCTGAACATTTGTATTTAGCAAGTGATGGATATAAATGCAGGCTCTATCATTTATATGAACATTCGATCTATTCCTTTGGGAGAGACCATTGATGGATTGGCTCACCCTGCTCTCATTTACACACTTTGTGAGCATGCGGGAGTTGATTTCAAACCTGATGAGGAGATGATTGAGCCTCAGAGACCTATTGGGCATGCCAGCATCAAGACTTATGAGTCCCATGTTGATTGGAGATCTGGAAGACAGGCCAAGGATATTCCTTCTACTTATAGAACCCCTACTTTTAGTAAGCCTAATTTAAGTGACCTCAGCAACAGGGAGTTGTTGGACTAGATGATGATTCAGCAGGGAGATATTTTGAGGATGGACCATAGGATGCAGAATATGGAGGCAAGAAATGCTCACACTCATGATCTGATTTGTCAGAAATTTGAGTATGATGCTGTTTATGATGATGCTTTAGTGAGATATCTGAGGGGTGACCATACAGTTCAGTTCCCTATTCACCCTACGTATACTCCATATCAACAACAAAAGTTAGATGTGGATGATAAGGAAGAAGATGACTGGTGATCTTTTTGTTTGTTTGTTTGTATGTGCTTGTACTATGTGATTTTATTGTTTATGTTATGTTATTGTTGAGACTCTGTTGTTATGTTATGTGAAACTGTAATGGGAAAAATTGTTTTCATTTTTTGAATTTAGAATAGTTCTATTGTTATTTTCAACACTTTGTTATGAATTATAATTAACTCTTCCTCAGCAAATTTTGATATGTATTATGTGCAATTTAATCTTTTTAGTCTTATGGTTTTCATATTACCACATGCAGTATTTCAAAATTTATGTTCAAGAATTAGAATCTCCAACAGGTATGAATTTTTCTTATGTATTTAATGCTTTCTTTCACCCTTCATTTTTAAAGTTCTTCATGTAAAAAAAATTCTTTTAAAAATTTAAGTTTGGGAGGGAAGAAGAAAATTCATTTTTAGAAAAAGAGAAAGAACTTAATTTGATTTTTCCTCACTTAACTAAATTTTTAAAATTTTAAAGCTAACATGATCTTTGGTATTAAGGGTTAACTCTAGATAACTATATTTATGTTTCTAAATATATAGTAAATTTAAGTAAAAATTTTCAATAAGAAAGGTTAATTCTAGGGGCTAAGATATTTTGTAAAAGAGAATAAGACTATGTTTTTCTATTTTTAGTAAAGAAAATTTGTATTTTTGAAATATTAAAAAAATCATAAGAGATTCATGTAAAAAGAAAAGAATTAAACTTTATGAAATCATTAAGTTATTATAAATTTGTTAAGTGAAGAAATGTAAAAAGTCTTTTACTTTATAAAGAGGATAGAGAAGTTCAAAATCATTAAAGGCTATCCAGATATAGTAATCCTCACAAAAAGAAAAGAAAAAAGAAAAAAAAAAGAATAAAAGAAAAAGAAAAAATGCGGGGAGAAAGCTTGAGGAGATGCCTAATTAAAAATTGGCTTCACTTGAATCAACTTAAGGAAAAAGACTTTGCTTGAGGAGATGCCTAATTAAAATTGGCTTCACTTGAATCAACTTAAGGAAAAAGACTTGGATACATTTTCTAAACTTTTGATTTGAATAATAACTTAATTATTAATAAAGTCTTCTAAAGTTCTTTTTCATATGAATTTCTTAAGTGACTTTAATATAACAAATTATATTTTTTCTTGAAAGAAATAGAGGATCAAAAATCTTAGACTTAATTACTGAATATCTTTACACCTTTAGTATTAACTGGAATTGTATAAATTTTTTCTTAAGTTAAACTATTAAGTTTAGAGAACTAAAATATGGAAGTATAAAAGTTAAATTTTTTACCATAAGTCATATTTTTATGTAGTAGAGAAGTTACTTGAGGACAAGTAACATGTAAGTTTGGGGGATTTTGATACACCAAAAATATATGCATTTTTAGACCCATATTTTATACTTTTGGTGATATTGCACTTTAATGGAAGGGATTTTGATGTTTTCTTGCAGGTTGTTAATTTTTAGGGCTTAAAACAAAAAGGATGAAATTTGGAGTCAAAATGACATTTTGAGGAAATACTCAGTGCCGACAACGCCAAGGTCAGCGCCGATGGTGCCGAACAACTAAAAGCTAGAGATTTCTTACTTAGCACCGACAACGCAGACTAGCGCCGACGGCTCCAAAGGCGGTTTAGACCCCATTTCTAGAAGTTTCGATGTATTTGGATGATTTTTGAAGTGTTTTGGAGGCATCTCTTGGAGAACCGACCTTGGGCTTTATTTGGGGCTGAATTTCATCAGAAAATGGGCTCCTCTATGTTCATTTTTCGCTCCACAACGTTCCACCACGCCACATTTTCATAATTCATCTTCATTCCACCACCATATTGGAGTCAATTAATGATTTTGCTTTCACAATTTAGAGTTTTTGTTGTGAGATTTAGTGTGAAACTTTCTGTAAAAGTGTTAGAGAAGGAGAAAAGTGAGAGAGTTCTTCCTGCATTTCTAATGAAAGGCTACAAAGGATTTTCATTGAGATAGAGTTCCAAATAAGTTTGTTTGTTTATTTAGTGTTGTATGAACTTTATTTTATATATGAAATTTGTGTTTTTTCATATCATTTTCATGAAGTATGAGTAGTTCCCTCTATATTTCCCCCTACTCTGAGATATGGTGAAATGAAGAGATAAAATGAATGTGCCATAATTAACATATAAAATAAATTATGATGATTTTTCAACTCTGAACTTAATTTACATTTCAATATGGCCAATTTATTTTTTAAAATATGTTGTGAAACACATGATCCGAGAAATGGAGTATGAGTTATACAACAGAGTGAGGGTCACATTTGATTTCATGAAGGAGAAATTTGTTCATGAAATTAAGTGCAAAAAAGTAGGTAAATATTCTTTGTTGGGTGTAGAATTGGAAAATCTTTAGGGTGACAGACTAAAATCTTCAATTTGGTCTTAGTGTTTAAAAACTAAAGTGAGAGTTAGACTTCAGGTGAAGGGAAGTGGGAGCTCTAGAGTGGGAGCCAGTATCTTCCTTGCCTAGCCACGGATTTAGGGACTAAACCTAAGATTAACCAGTAATTTTCTATGCACTGTATCAGGGTAGAAAATTAAAATTGCTCCTATTTGGCATAATACATATTATAAACATTTATCTCATCTCATTTCACCAAAATTTCATTGTAGTGGGAAGGATGCTTTTGCACATAAGAAAACTTCATTACATAAACATAGTTAATAGACTAGTAGTTATTATTTAAATTTGCATTTCCATTTTGATAATAATTAAGTAATTTAGTTTGGTTAATATCTCAACATTTAAAATTTGTGACAGTGATTTCGTTTGATTTTTTGTAAATTTCCTGTTAAAATTTATCATTGCTAACTTACTCCTTCAACGTGGGATCAATATTTGGGGATTAAATAGGAAGTTCATTATTACTTGATAACGATACGTATACTTGCATAGAATTCGATTATTAATTGCCTATAATTACATATATTTTACACAACATACTTTTCATATAAGGATCAAGTTTTTGGTGTTGTAGTGGTGTCAACTTCATAAATCCTTACATATCAAAATCGAGATCAACACCACCTCAACCTACGATGGCTCCAAACTCACACACGAGGCTCCGCTATTTAATGCTGCCATCCACCTCAACTGCCACATAGCCTGCCTCTTTGTACCAAGAGTTGGTCTGACTTAATCTCCTCCATTGATGAAATAAACAAGCGATCGGAAGGCTCTCCGTTATCATCCCCAAGTGACCTAACCCATAAGTCGTTCACACTAAAACCTTAAGATCTTCATCTAGACTCAACCAAGTTGCATGGGGTTTGTTTCTAAACCTTCATCTACTCAAGACAAACACATCTATACAGTTAATCAAGTATGAAATCGAGCCACTACACATGTAGAGTTAAAATAAGCTCAGGTTAGGGTTAAAGCACAATACCTTTATCTAAAAGGAGAAGCCTCAATCAGATGGTTGTGGTAGCTTTGGTTGAGTCCAACAAACCTCCAGATGAAGTCTCAAGCCTTGATAAATTGTCTAGATATGATTTTGATCAAGGTACATTTCAGGCGTTGGTCTAGAGCTGTCCTAGAGGATGTTTCAGAGGGGGCTTTGATGGGGAATCAACTCTTCTTGCTCTAGGGATGGTTTGTGCTCATTTAATTTGAGTTTGGTGGACTGTGGAGAGATGTACTGGCCTAAGATAAAATTTTGAGCTCAAAATTGGGTTTTCACAATGGGAATCAGAGAGGGAAGATGGTTGGATTAAGCTTAAGGATGCTTAGAGAGTCTTTGGTGAGATTTTGGCAGAGTTTCCCCAAGAATTTGGAACTCTTTTCTCTTCAGCCAGGGATAGGTTGATTAAATAGAGGAGTATGGATTGGCCACCAAGGCCAATTGATGGGTGCAAAATGGTGCTTAGGCGGAGGGCTGAGGAGCTCTAAGGATCCATTAGGATGAACTAGCCTCTAGGGTTGAAATTGGGTTTGATTTAGGGGTGGTGGCTCTCGGTTTTAAAGTTTTCCGGCCACTAGGCCGGCCAATAGAGCCAGGGGTGGTGTCCACGTGGTCAGGTGAGCCAGGGAGAGGTTTAATTATGGTTAACCCTCAATGGCAAGTGATGATGGATGAGATATTTTGGTTAAAGCCCAAAAATGAGATAAGATCCCTTAAATAGGGGACCCTTGGTTCATAGCTCACTTGAGTTGTTTAAGTAGATTTAGCCTTGTTAATAGAGTGTGTTTAGTGGCTATGGGTACCTTAATTTAGTGACTTTAGCATGACTAAGTCAATTTTGGGGAAGGGGGGTTCAATTTAGTGGAATTTGGAGACATAGCAAATTTGGGGCAAATTTGGGGATTTTGAATGTGGGTTGAAATTGAGTGAAATTGAGGCTTGAATAAGGCAAATTGAAGGTCCAATTTGATGTGTAGGATTGTTAGGAAGAATTTAGGATTCAAATTGGGGCAATTGAGTGGGCCATGTGGTTCAATTAGGTGAGATTAAGACATACAAAATTGAGTTCAAAGAATGGGTTAATTAGGCATCAATTTGGTTTAGATTGATCATATGAAAGATGAATTTAAGTTTAGGATTGAAATTGAGGTGAATTAGGGCCAAATTGATGCACATTTGAGGTGAATTTAGGAAAATTGGGTCTTTAAAGGCAATTTGGGGGTTTTGGTAAAAATGGTCAAATTGGCCAAATTGGGTTCAATTAAATGGTTCAAATTGGTTTTAGAGATATTTGAAGTGATTTTGGATGTTTTGGGAAAATTTGGGGTGCCAAAGGTAATTTTGTAATTTTGGCAATTTTGAGGGTATTTTGATAATTTTGGAATTTTTGGGTGATTTTTGGGAAATTTGGGTAGTTTCAAATGGTTTGAAATGATTTTTTGAATAAGTTTGGATATTTTGGATGAGCCAAATTTGTGGTTTCAAGGGCATTTAGGTAATTTGGGTGGATTTAGGGGCAAAAGGCGAAGTTGGATATTTTGGTAGAATTGGGGTGCAAACCACCATATATGAGTTATGGACCAATGAAATCCCCATTCCTCTATATACTGGTCTTAGCTAAACCCTAGCCTAGGGCTAGTGGGTCTAGGGGACCATCTACATGAGTCTCCCAAAAGCTCAAGGGATCAAAGTCAACAATTTTGGGTCTATGATTGTAAGTAGAAGTGTAATGTGCAGGTGAGTGAAAGTGTGTGTACTAGCTCCAGACCAAAACCTAGGGTCAGCCGTAAGGTCAAACAATCCTATGGAGACTCTCCTTGAGATCTCCCATACTGACCCCATCTACTAAGTGCTAGAGGTTAGGACCAATATGTGGAACTTCAAGTTGAGCAATGAAGAGTTTAGAGTTTCTAAGGGTGTGGGGTCCTTTTCTAGTTTTCTAGGAATAATCATCAGGAAGATCCTATGGCTAGACACTAGACTACTAAAGAGGGAAAACTAAACTTCAACCAAAAGTGAGGTCAACAATAATTTAACTCCTTAGTAATTTTCTCTTTTGATTCACTTTCAAAATCCTTTTCAATTTCTAATTCTTTTTGTACTAAGGTTACTTCGTCTTTTTGATCCGATATGACTTCACATCTTTCTTGAAAATGATTAACAATAATATAATCAATTATATCAATTCTGTAACATTTACCATCTTTTTCTTTATCAGGATATTTTGTTGATTTAAGCACATTAATAATTACTTTCTGATCATTAACTCTCGTGGTTAATTCTTCTTTTTGCACATCTATCATTATACATCCAGTAGCTAGAAAGGTCTGCCTAAAATAATAAGAATTTCTGTATCTTCCTCCATATCAAACACAATGAAATCAACAAGGAAGATAAATTTATCCACTTTAACTAACGCATCTTCTATAACCCCTTTAAGATAAGTGATAGATCGATCAGGTAATTATAGAGTTATAGTTGTGGGAGAAATTTCTCCTAAACCTAGTATTCTAAATATAGATAATGGCTTGAGATGAATGCTTGCTCCCAAATCAAATAAAGCTTTTTCACAAAATTTTTCTTCAGTTGCACAAGGTATGGTGAAACTATCAGGATCTTTGAGTTTTTTAGGATGTTTTTTGTTTTGAATTATTGCACTGCACTCTTCAATATATGCAACAGTCTTATAACCTTCAAACTTCCCTTTTTATGTAAAATTTCTTTCTTAAACTTTGCATAACTTGACATTTGTTCCAGAGCTTCTACAAAAGGAATATTAATTGTAAGCTTTTTAAATATCTAAAGGTGGAAAGAAAATACTATAAATATAAATCATACCTCAGTATTTTAGGCATCTTTATCATTCTAAAATTTCTGCAGGCCTTCTCCAATTTTTACTTCACGTGGTCTGAAATATTAGGAGCTTTCTACACATATAAATCATTAGAGGAATTTCTAGGAAATGAAATTTTGAAACAAGTATAAAACTAAAACAAACACAACATTTCCTAACATGACAAAAATACTAAATAAAAGACAAAAATACTAAAATGAAAATAAACATTACATCACATTACAATCCACAAAATACACTAAATGAAAGTCCAATTACATACTCATTCTTTTTTCTCATAAAAAGATTACATAACATAAAAATAAACAAAAATACAAACAGTAGTACATTAATTTCATTCTAAATATCAAAATCCAAAACTATTTCATCGTCGCCTTGATCAGCACGTGGATTGGGCTGATATTGAGTATATCGGGGGCATTCAGGAAATGTAATATCAGGCTCTCCTCTGTAGTGTCGGGCCTGAGCATCATAATAGGCTATCTCAAAATCAGAATGCCTCTGCAGGTACTCACTATCATAATCATGTCGGCGTTCTAAACCTCCAATCCTCTCATTTATCAAATCTATGCTCTTCCG